>ML780632.1:378296-391753 GCA_009831015.1 Picea engelmannii
GTATTTGTTTTATTTCCGTTATGAAATCATTATTCGTTATGATAAATTTATATGCGTATGTGCTGAATTTATAAGAAATTACTGAGTTACTAAAATCAAGTAGAAATTACTATTTCAGTTTTTGGAATTAATGGATGTTAAATTAATTCGGTTCTTACAGTATTCAACGTGCCAAACAATCTGTATTCAATGTACCAATAGATCCATTGTTGGTGTGCATTTAATGCCAACAAATTAACATCTATGAGAAGAAGCCAATCCAACATCATTTTCCCTTGAATTCATCAAAGACTTGATAAACTTGGAATACGTCGGAATCCTGGTTGCATCTCCAAAGAAAATGGCCTTCAGAAATGTTTGTCTTGGTATCCTGATGTGGATCAATATGAAGGAGGAGCCATCGTAGAGAATATGTCTTCCTTTCTTGCTGCCTTTATATATATATATATATATATATATATATAATCATGTGTATTGTGAAAGTATGTGTTGTAATGGAATATTGATATATATATTTAATTATGTGTATTGTGAAAGTATGTGTTGTAATGGAAGAAGAGTAATTACTAGTGTTCTTAGTGTGAGTTAATAGTTTAGTAAGTGTAGTATAATAAGGACTCTTGTCTCTTGATATAAGTTGGCAGCCTCTGTTTCAAGAACAACTATTCTTATGATTGGAAGTCACCTTGTATAATTGATTTTTGAAGACATTATGTACCTAGACTTCCTTTCTACAATCTGATGGATAGCCGAAAGTGAAATATCTGACAGATGGAGGTATGCCCATAGGATGATTCATTACTTGACATATTTTCTCATGGAAGCCCCGATGAGCCGAGTTTGTCAATATTATCTATTGTGCAAGTTCATGAATGATGATATGAAACATTTATACTTTAAATGAGTGGAAAGGAAAGATCGAATAAGATGAAGAATAAGATCACAATCCAGAAGCGTCAGAGTGGGTGTATGCGTTGATGAGGATCATGCCAGATGAAGTGTTGTAACTTTTTCCGTTATGTAATTTGTGAAGTTTTGTAATGTAGGCATTAACAGGGGGTGTTAGAGATAATGCCTAATTAATGCCACTGCTAGAGTTTAGGGAATGGATTTGGTTTGCTGGAGGATGTTGAGAGATTCTCTCAACCTCTCCCTCAAAGAGTGAAATCAGTTGGATCTCACAACACTTATTTAAGTGTGATGTATATATGTTCATTGTGTGCAATACAAACTATTTATGTGTGTGTATTTCATGTCTCTCTGCTCTCATGAATTCTATTTGTAATTTACGGTCGGTAATGTGTAAGTACTTGGCGATAGAGTAATGATTGTCGTGGAAAAATGTCTAAAAGTTATTGGTTCCAAGGACATTCCATATCCAAAGGATTTTTGAATGTTCTTCTGTATGTATCAAAATAAAATAAAAAACCGATGCAGATAAGAAATACAAGATTCTCATTGCCATTGCCGCTACTGTATATTCTATAATTTTTGAGTTCCTGTCCCATGAGAAGCGTCAGCGAGAAGGAGTCTATATGGTCGTACTTATTATTCTTTGTATATAGCCTTAAAGTTTCCTTGAACGATATAGACAATGAAAAAAAAGTAAACAGTTGCAGTGCAGGTCAAATAACAGTACAAAGCAAGCAACAGAATTCAACATGAAACTCAAATAAGAGGAGGAAAAAGAAGAGAACAACTTCTAGGTAATATTTATTCAAACTGAAGAGAACAAAAGCTAACTCAAAATTTAGACTTAATATGCAGAGTTCCAATCATATTGAAGGTAGGAGATTACACTTAGAAAATCATTGCACAAAAAAAAAATGTTTTACCTCTTTTTTATTATTCATCAAGCACACATTTATACATGAAGTTTTTCATCAACTACACAACAAACTCACCAAGGAATATCTCAATTATACATATAAATATACACATATAAATAGGGTATAATACTTGGAGAAAATGTCTCACAACCAACTATATTTAACAAATCCTCAATAATAGAATCTCACACTAAACATAAGACAAGTAGGAGTTAATTACTCCAACACCCTCCCTTAACTAGTACCTGGTTTTGATCTCTAATATTTCTCATCTATGTCTGGTATAGTCTTCATCAACATCTCTATCCACTTCTAAAATCTCATAGAATAAGCGTTTGCGTTTTCACACAATCATTCATTGGAACTACCACTCGATTCATTGAAGATACAATTATTTTTTACAATCATTTTCGTATTTGTAATGAAAGACAATTCTATATGCTTCTATTGCAAAAATACATAGCTCGTTGTATTTGTCATAAAAATAGTGAAGATATTGAATCATTCTATTGACATACTTTCATCTGTCGAAATACATAGCTGGTTTTATTTTCCAGTTATATAGGAAAACAGTCTAGATACTGAATGTATCTAGAATTCAGTCTTACAACTTGAGCTCTTTCAACTCACAAGTACACAAATTATAGTCACAACCTAATAGAAATGTTCTTCCTGACATACATAGTTGGTTGTATTCATTAATAAACAAAATCTCTTCAGTTATGTTATCCCGTTCTAAAAAATATGAAAGGTTATTCATTATTTATTTAACAAACAACTAATAAATTGTCTAGAAATACAAATTGTTCTGCCACACTAAATGCATGCTGGAAATATCTGAAATAAATTATAACAATCTCATCTAGTTCTTGATCGTTTACTCATCATCATACTTGAAGGAATCCACAGAAATGTTCCAATAATGATGCATTGAAAACCTGGAGTGCAACGATTTGAGAAATTGAAACCCTAGGCACCTGGTTGCGATTGGTCCATCAATAACTCTGGTAGTAAATACAAAACACTTGAGGAGATAAAATAAATCCCTCGCTTCACGATACAGTGTGAAGACAACAAAGGAAATAATCTATGCACCATTGGTAAGGAAATTGTGAAAGGATTTAAAATTTGTTGGAGTATTTGGATCTCCCAGAACGACGTCGGGCCCGAACATGCACATCTTTCAGTGATCTAAGAGACTACCTCCTCCTTACGGGAAATGATTCTTCTATGCAATGGTTTCAACAACAAATTCTTGAAAACAACGAGTCTTCTCTATGCTACAGTCCTTCTCCAATCATGTACAAACAGATCTCTAACTCATACAGGTATAAAAACACACACAACAACACACTCTACATAATATGGAGCCTCCCTCACTTGACTGAGTTACACCTAGAGCAACTAGCTCTGATACCAACTTAGAAAATTATTGCACACAAAAGCTATTCTACCTCTTTTTATTATTCAGTCAAGCACACATCATTCATACATAAGTTTTTCCTTCTCACCATAGAATATGTCAACTACAAACATAAATAAGATCTAATAATTGGAGAAAATCTCTCACAACCAAGTAGGTCTAATAAACTCCTAAAAATAAATCTTACAACTCTTAAGAGTAGTTATTTTTAACTATATTATTAAGCGTATTTGTCAAGGAACAATGATAAAACAATTGTTGTATTTTCTAACTAGATTCAATTTCCACATTCAAATGTAGAACTTATAATAAATATATTGTTATAATTAAGCTAAGTCTATTAAATAAGTAAATTAAATGCATTCCCAATTCTATATTCTAAAAGAAACAGGGTTGCATGGCAGCGTAGTCCCTGCCAGGTAAGATCGAAATTTGAAAATGAAGGAGCAGGTGCGGTAAGTCCACCATCAATGCACTGATAGAGAGATTCTATGATCCGCTGAAAGGGGTTCTACTCATTGTTGGGCAAGACATCAGGAGCTTTAATTTGAGGTCTCCGAGACAACACATAGCCCTTATAGGGCAGGAGCCCACTTTATTTGCAATCAGTATCAAAAACAACATTGCGTATGGTAAAGAGAACGCAACAAAAACTGAGATAGTAGAGGCTGCAAAGTCACTCACTTTCACTTAAATTTTATACATGGCATAATTAATTAGTTAAAGCTTTTTCAAAGAAACACTTACTTATTTGAATAAAGATGTTTTGTGTGGGTAATTCTCATTGAATTCCAATGACATCAAGCCACTTCCATTGCCATTATTTTTAAAAGGGAAATCACACATCAAGATTTAATGCACTGAATTGTAAGACATGAACACCGTAGCGTATACAAACTCATCTTCATGTCATGGTTTTCACCTACATTCTTCAGTTTTCAATTCCACATCAAAGTAACATTTGTGTAAGTTTCCAACAACAAGTCGATGGAAATTCGTGAAGATTTTCTAAGAAGTGAGAGATAGGTAGAGGCCCACTGGATCCCTAACCATCCCTGATGAAGTGGACTGGAATTTATATTTTATATGTAGTTTTGTCCACATGTCCAAGTTGTTGCATTTTTCCTTTTTCTTCTGGCCTTTGATTCCCTTTGCTTTTATTTCTTGCCTAATTTCCCATAGCCAGTGACTTCCTCGTTTGATTTTTATTCACTATTTGTGAAATAAATTCTGTTGTTATGGCGTTGAAAGCGCCTCCAAAAATCTGACAGATTTCACCACCGATGATTCAATGTTCTGTGCATGTAAAAAACTAATTATATTCCGCTCGAATAAACGTGGGGTCACTGTACACGAGGAACCAACTCACCATCTTCGGTCACTGTTACGAGATTCCTTCTTATTTACGTGCATCATCATTCATCAGTTTTCCAAATAAAAACCTTTTGCTATTGTCATTGAAATAAATCCATCCAATCCCGAGAGATATCGTGTCAATCCTGAGAGATACACCGACAACTCTACAATAAAGCTTCGAATTGAACAACCAATGAAATGTAAAATAAATATTTTTGAATATTTATAAAAAATAAAATAAATCAATATTTAATATATAACTTTGCACAAGATACATGAGATGCCAATTAAAATTCTTGAACTACGTGAAGGCCACAATAAGACCTCAAACTTTTCAACCAATAACAATTTAAAAATATAAGTTATTTTATAGATTAAAAAATAAAAAAATGTATTTCTTATGTAGAACATTAGATTCCCCATGAAATTTTTTTAAATCAATGGAAATTTATGTCAAATCAATAGCAATTAATGTCAAATCAATAGCAAACTCATTGCTATAATCTTGCTTTGGCAGGGACTAATAACTCTACATAGTTTTGGAAGATCTTTGATAAAGTGAGTAATTTAATTAAAAAATCTTTATTAACGTATATATATATATATTTTTATATCATTTTTAATGAAAAATGTATGGTGTTTTCAAATAATCTTTGATAAAGTGAGGACAGCGTCTTCGTAAATTGTGACTCCTCGAAATAAAGATATAACTATAAAGATCTTTCGTCAATATCAAGCTTTATTATATCATATAAGTTTTTATTAATTTACTTAAATGATACTTGTTTCTTTTTACATTTTTTAAACCAAAGTTTATTTTGTTTCTAAGAAAACCTTTGGTAAAGTGTGCTCATGATTCGATCCTACGAAAGTTAATACAACTCTACGGAATTTTGGTCAATAGATAATGCAACTCTACATTATATATATATATATAGTTAAATGGTTTTAATTTTGTAATTTAGTTAAATGGTTTTAATTTTGCTTTTAGTTTTTACTTTTATATATAAATTAGTTAATTAATGGTTTGTAATCCTTTATGTTTTCCTCACAATTATAACATCAAGAAGCTAAATGCATAGTGTAATTTTTATACAGCAAAAATTATATTTTTAAAGAAATTAGTGTTATCTGAATTAAAGATATCAATATTATAATATTCTTTTGTTCTATCTAAAAAGGTGTTAACTACTATTTTAGGGAAAAAAAAATGTGTTTATTTCTTCCACGTTATTTATGGAGAAATTAGCTTTCCAAATAGATATTACCTAGTTTAAATTTATCTTAGTGGTGATCAAGATCCTTATCCAAATTTGGTTCCTGGATCTTTTGAAAGATTTGATTTTATACCAGTACCAAATGCATTTCCAATATTCTCAAAAGTTGATATATATCACATGTAATAGAAAATTGGGAAGACAAACTCAAAATGGCACGTTAGTTACTTAAATATTGTTCGATCAAATTTAGGGAACCAAGGACTTATAAAAAGTGATATGGATTTATGAGCGGAATATAATGAGTAATAGACTGAATACAATAACATAAAGATATGGAGAACAACAACGGATATGCAGTGAACAATACCTTCTATTGAATAAATAAAATATGTTGAAACTGTAAAACTGCAGAACTAAAAACACTTGCTCGAATGGTGGTAGCTATCTCTGAGAAGAGATGTGGCTGCTAGGTGCATCAGTCTGAGCAAAATGATTACAATGAGGTTCCAAACGCCTTTTTAACATTACTCGTGAATGCCAAAACCCTAGACATCCAAAAACCTAACCCTAGGAGATGAAACACCAAAGTTATGTGGGCCCCTATGGGTAAGTTGGTACCTTAACTTCCTAGGGTCATAACGTTTTCATACGACCTCCGTTTTAGGCGTGTGATAACCCGTTGGAAAGGTATTTTAGATAACTACACTTTATGTCATCAATATTTGACTCTGTCTACAGTTTGACTATGGAAAGACAAAAAATCATTATTTAGGGCCCCAAAACAACCCTGGAATTACAAAAAGATGTACTAACATGAAAAATTCCAAAATAAGCCAGTTGGATTAGGTGGGAGGCCACCAATCCCCACCTGGAAGCTGTGCAGGGATTCAGACAACCTTGTAAGTGTAGAACCCACAATTACAAAGAATTACAGAAGAACGTGTTGAACTAAAAACTCTCAAGAGGATCCAACTGGAATAGGTGGGTGGCCACCAATATCCACCTAGATCATTCCTCTCCCCTTAGGAATAAATGGTCTCCATTGTGTTGAGTGCCTCCATCGGGTGAGGAAAATTCTATTGAATTTGTCCCTGAGTGAGACACTTGCCTTACAAGAGGAGTTGCCCTGCCTTGACAACCCGATAAAGATGGATCCTCTGCTGGTGAGTGACCTTGACCTGTGTGTCCACTATATGATCAGTGGAGGCCTATTCCATGCAGTCAAGGTTGAGCTTTGTTGGTGTCAATTGTTCTAGGATCTCTGAGGTGTCCAATAATGGTGGAAAATATGGTCAAAGGAGGTCCACATTGAACACTTGGGTGCAAGCCAAGGAAGGGTGGAGTGTTGAGCTCAAAATCATTGCTACCCATAGCGTTGGCGATAGTGTAAGGCCCATAGAGAAGTGGGCAAAGATTTCGATGGAGCCATGTAAGGCACTCTTTCTACAAATGTAACCATACCTTGTCTCCCACCTAAAACTGGTGCGGTACCCGGTGTTGATCATGGCATTGCTTATACTTAGCATTGAATTTCTGCGAAATCTCATGGACCTGTTGGCGGATGTGTTGAATCTGCTCAATGAATCTGGTGGATTTGTCAGCCTCAGATTGAACATAGGAAGAATTTATTTATGTTGTTGCAAGAGTAGTTCAACATCAATGTGACCAAAGGGTTGGAATCCAACCCTAGCTGAAATGGGATATGACCGGCGGAGCTATGGAGAGCCATGGTACAACTGTGTTGAACATAGGGATTACTCTCATCCCATGTACATGGATGCTTAGAGTTATACATGCGCAATATGTGCACAATCATCCGATTGACGACCTTTGCTTGGCCATTGATTTGATGGTGGAAGACAATGAATTTAGTGAGCTTATTGTCTAACAGTGACCAGAGACCCGACCAAAATGTGTTGAGGAACCTATTGTATTGATCGAAGATGATGGTCTGTGGTATCCCAAAATGGACCCACACTCGTTCGAAGAAGAGCTTGGCAGTATCTATCGTTATTATTCTCTTCTTGCAGTCTGTTAGAATGACCATATTTGAAAAGTGATCGCCTACAACAAATAAACAATCATTGCCTTGCTTGGTAGATGTAATGCCAGACATGTAACCCATCGAGATGGATTCCCAAGGCCTCTAGGGAGTAGGAAGAGGGGTGTATAATCCTTTGTTCTTGATGGTTGGCCTAGAAATGGCATAGGAAGTGCAGAATATGATATACTTGATGACGTCATCTCGAAGTTTTGGCCAATAAAAATGTTTCTGTAGAATGACCATAGTTTTCTCCATGCCAAAATGTCCTACCATCTGACTGTAGTGAGCCTCCCAAATCATCTTTGCACGCTCACTTGCAGGAACACAGAGATGGCCCAAATGGAATAACAATCCATCTTGAATGTGAAAATCGGTGACATTTGCACCTGTACCCAAGATCTGATAGGTGGTGGTGAAGTTTAGATCTCGTTGATAAAGCTGGGGCCACTCAAATGCCTCATGCCCACAAGAATAGAGGACGATGGTGATTGCAACCATGGGAGGTTGACTTAGGCAGTCAGTGACATGATTTGTGATCCTTGTCTTATACTTGATGCTGAGATGGAATTGTTGCAGGTAGGTGGACCACTTCTGATGGCAGTTATTCTGCAACTTCCCCTGTGTTTGTTTGAAGACATTCTTTTACAATGGAAATGCATTTCCTTGTCATAGGTGGGGTATTTCCAGAAAGTATCGGAGAGTGTCTCACTATGGTATGCTATCGGATGACCATGATGAGTGAGAGTTATTCCTATAGCATAGTCAGATGCATTAGTCTCAATTTCAAACAGTTGTTGTAGATTGAGTAAGGAGAGTACTGGAGTTGAGCACAAGCGATGCTTCAAATCATCAAATTCTCATTGTTATTCCTTCCCCCAAAAAAAATTTTCCCTGCCACCTCCCTTGGTCACTTGGCTGAGGGCCCATGAAATATGGGAGAATCCCAACATGAATCGTCGGTATAAGTTGGAAAGTCCTAAGAAGCTCCGAAGCTTGGTTACTGTGGTCGGGGCTGGCCAATCACACATGACTTGGATCTTAGCTAGATCAACATGTACCCCATGTTCATCAACAATGTAGCCCAAATATTGGACCTTGTTCATTCCAAAAGAACATTTTTCCAAGTTGGCATATAGCTTATGCTGCCGCAAAGTGCTCAAAACCTACTGAATATGATGCATGTGCTCCTCCCAAGTTTTGCTAAAGATGAGGATGTCATTCAAATATACCACCACAAAAGAGTTGGTGAAGGGTCTCAATACATCATCCATCAACCTCATGAAAGTGGTTGGTGCATTTGTTAATCCAAAGGGCATGGCCAACCATTCAAATATACCTTCTTTAGATTTGAAAGTTGTCTTCCATACATTAGTTGGCTCGATGGGAACTTGGTGGTAGACAAACTTTAGGTCAATCTTATTGAAGAAATTTTTCCCCTTGAGTTGATCAAGAAGGTCATCAATTCGGGGAATTGGGTATCGGTTCCTGACTGTGATTTTGTTTAATGCTCTGTAATCAATCTAGATTCGTCAGGTCCCATATTTCTTCTGCACTAGTGCAATCAAGCTTCTGCAAGGGGAGGAGTTGGGTCTGATGTGACCCTTTTGTAGCAGCTCTTGGATCTAACGTTTTTTTCATCATTTTCCATCAATGAGAGACAATAGATTGGTCCATTAGGCAGAGGTGCACTAGGGATTAGATCAATTGGATGCTTGACTTGGCAGTGCATCGGTACCCTGGTGGGTGAGGAGAATATGTCTCTATACTCTTCCATGATCCCATTGACCTTCTTCGGCTGCAAAGAGAGGCTACTTACTGAGGCCATGGATGTGGCGACGACCTTCTACTTACTATGAGAATGGATCACAAAGAAGACGAACTTTTTGGTCTTTGAAATGACCTTACTGCATTGCTTAGCAGAGATTAAAGAAATAGTGGTAGGCGACGCTACCTCTGGTATCTTGTACAATTTTCTACCCAAAGTAATAATAACACTACGGGGTCTAAACTCATAAACAACATGTCGCTTCCACGAATATGGTTTTCCTAAAATAAAGTCACAAACTTCAAGGGGAGAAATATCACACAATACCTTGTATTTGAAGGGATTTATGTCGTAGGGAAGACGAGACTATTGGCTGATGCAATGATATCTTCCTTGGTTAAGCCAACCGATGGTGTAGGGCTACGGGTGTGGTTTCATCGGTAGGTCTAGTCACTTGATGACCTCTGCTAAGATCATGTTCTTCTGACTACCGCTATCGACAATGAAATGAAGCAGAGCCTCCTTTACCCACATATGTGAGTGAAAGAGGCATTCCCCTTCCTCTGGTTCTTCTCGGTCACTTGGCTAGACTTTGGTGGTAGCGACAATAGAACTAGGTTCGACATCGATAATTCGTTTCCCTCCTTATGGATTTGATTCAGAGTCATAATCTTCCTCTGTCTCAAAATCTTTCATCTCGACTACTAGTGACTTCTTTGAGTGACATTATTCAGTGTTGTGCCAAGGTATTTTATGGTATTCACACCATTTTCACGTTTCCTTGGAATTCTCATTACCCTTCTTGTGTTGCGGCTTGGACTGGTTTTCATGAGAGTGGCCATATTTTCTTTGTCCCTTGTTTTGTGGGTTGGGGCTTCCTTTGCTCTGCTTCAGTTGTAAGGAGTTTGTAGATCCAAACTCTCACCTCTTCTGCTTAAATTTATGCTCCATTGTGAAAACATATCTATAAGTTGTACCCAATGATGCAATGTCCATAAACTCCATTTTTGTTTGAATATATCTATGCATACATCTATGGTATTTGAGCACCATATGTCGTTTAGAGTCTTTGATACCCAATTTGGTGCACAAGGTATGGAAATATTGGTGAAATATGGTATTGTCTGGTCCCTTTCTTGACGCAAGGTAGTCCATCTTGTGTAATGGTCCTCGTAGCTTCCAACAGGGTAGTATTGTTCTTTAATGACATACCTGAAGGAATACCACATGGGGACAACCACAAATATTTCATATTCCTCTATGGCCCTTTTCTTAGAGTAAGTATCCCACCAGTGTTTAACATGGGGAATGACCTCGAGGGGTGAAAAAGTAATCTTTTCCCTATCAAAAAAATTGTGGACCGAAAAATACCCTTCGAACAGATTCAATCATTTATCTACAACATCCACATCTATCAACCCTTCAAATAATGGAATATCAAAATTTACCTGTACCTTGAAGGGGGTTGCATGCTTGCTTGATGAAGATGCATCTCCTGTGGAAAGTCGTCGAAGGATCTGCACAAAGTTGTCCATCATTTCATCCATTTTTCGTGCAAGGGCTTCCTCGAGAAACATTTTAAAAGGATCTCCTGCTCCATCATCTTTCTTTTTGTCCCCCATGGGGTTTTTTCAGGTTCAACGAAACCAATCTTGCAAAGGATCGACTGGTTCGAGTCCCTACTTCTTGTACCCAAATCTTGTTGGGGACATGCACGAAGAAAAATAAATGAAGAGAAGATCGCTCTGATACCACTTATCCATATTTATGAGAGAAATGGAATGAATAACATAATTAATACAATAACACAGAGATATGGAGAACAACAACAAATATCCAGTGAACAATAAATTCTATTGAATAAATAAAATAGGCTGAAACTATAAAACTTCTGAACTGAAAACACTTGCTCGAATAGTGGTAGTTATCTCTAAGAAGAGATTTGGTTGCTACACACATCCATATGAGAATAATGATTACAATGAGGATCCAGAGACCTTTTGAACATTAATCGTGAATTTTAAAACCCTAGACATCCAAAAACCTAACCCTAGGAGATGAAATGCCAAAACTTATATGGGCAGCTATGGGTCAGTTGGTACATCAACTTTTCTGGGTCGTAACTTTTGCATAGTACCTCTGTTTTAGGCGCGTAATAGCTCGTTGGAAAGGTATTTTAGACAAATACACATTATGCCATGAAAATATGACTTTGTCTATGGTTTGACAGTGGAAAGCCAAAAAACACTGATTAGGACCCCAAAATGGCCCTAGAAATACAAAAAGATGTACTCACATGAAAACTTCCAAATAAGCCAATTGGATTAGGTGGGAGACCACCAATCTCTACCTGAAAGTTGTGTATGGATTCACATATGCTTGGAAGTGTAGAACTCACAATTACAAAGAATTAGAGAAGAACATGTTGAACTAAAAAACTGTCAAGAAGAGCTAATTGGATTAGGTGGGTAGCCACCAATATCCACCTCGATCAAAAAGTCTCATATTTCTCCAAAACTAGGGACCCTCGTCTAACACTTGTTGATAACTAAAGTGATAGTAGCACTAGTAGCACTGAACAATAATAATAAAAAAAACTCTTGAAGCAAAGAGATCTCAGATTTCTTTTTCCAAGTCCAATCAATCTAGTAAATAGAAAAAAAAAACTTGCAAATATTTAGATCAATAGTATTGTTATCCACCACAACTTTAAATAATATATCTTTATTTATTTACATAAATAACAAATCTTTATTTATTTACAAGATTGATTGATATCTAGGAAAATACTTTTTTACCATAAAAAAATAATAATAAATTAAAACAAAATCAAATATAAAAAAATGTATTAATAAAATCAAATATAATAAAAAACATATAATAATAAAATTCATTTTAATCTTGATTTTATATAATAATTAAATAATTTGATTTCATAAATTTTAAATTACTGTTTTAAATTTTTTAATTCTATTTTTTTAATATCCATGCATTTGTCTTTCAAAATTTTTAATATTTAATAAATCAACCGTTAAACTTCACAATTGACCACATTTATTGCAACGTCGTAATCGAGTCGATTCTTGCAATGTTGTAATCGAACTTTGCTTCAATTATTGATTTATTCAACATTGATATTCAAAATCTTGCAAATACGTAGACTTTGTTAATGCTTGTAATATTGTTGTATTTTATAGGAACAGAATTGACATGAGTAGTTGTAACATTTTTTATTTTTTTTAATAAAAGAGCACTATATTGATATTCACATATGTACATTTCAATACATAAAAAAGAGTTTGCCACTTGCCCTGCTATAACTGGGAAACCAGGGTAGGTGGCTATCAAAAATCAAGTGTATATGTGACTGTCACTGTCACTGTAACTGACAAAAAAATCAGAATGATCAACTGAACAGTGGCCATTGTTATAATCCTAAATTGCACCACACATGCTTACTTAGCATCAGGCCAGCTCATATCCCTTCTTTGCCAAAAATCTACTGAACAACTCTTTGAAAATCCTCTTGTGTCAAGTCCCACATGCCCTAACCCATTACTGCACATGTGTACACGCTGGCTGACTCACAACAACCCGTGTGTACCTAACAAAGCACAAAAAAGAGGAAAGTTGCCGACGGAACAAAAAGCTATGGGTCAGTTAACTGAAACTTCCAACCATGCATGGCCGAGGGTTCGTCCAAAACCCTAGCTCCTTCTAGCCTATAAAAGAAGGGGTAGGGGTACCATTTGAAGGAGGAAAAAATATAGCGAAGAAACTCTGCCCATTTACGTAATCCATTGTCCCAACCCTTTAGCCT
>ML780632.1:413804-439986 GCA_009831015.1 Picea engelmannii
ACTCTGTCAGTCGAAAGATTTACTTTGAACTTGCGTATGGGGGGGTCTTTTACTTGAGTTCCAAGAGTAGCCACCATTGTTAAGATATTGTTGACCACCCGAAGAGTCGATGGGCGCCTCTCTTCAAAGATTGTTGCATTTCTTAAAAATATTATTGAATTATATGATTTCTTTCATAAACATTATACATAAAAATATGTATTAAAAATATTATTGAATTATATGATTTCTTTACTTACTTTTGGATTCTTGAAATGTAATTTCCATTTATTAGGATTGAAATATACTTTTTTTTCCACGGGAAAAAAATTCTCTTTATATTCAAAAGGATATAAAAGTTTACATTCAACAGTTATTTGTAATTCAAATTTTTTATGATTAATGCGTCATTCTTATCACATTGTAACTAACTAGGATGATTCCCTATCCATTTTTGATAATCTTCCTGCCTCGGAACTAAAGGTGTATCAACATAAATGCAAAATAAGAAATCATAGACTGATTTTTTTGTAGCCACTTCTTCATAGCATCAACAAGAAAGGGGGGCCCTCATTGTCATCCTCCCACTGAGAATATCTTAAATGACCAAGAGGCATCGACAACGCCTTTTCTGACATGGTGTCCACATCCCTATTGTCTTCTCTGTAGATGTGAGAGAAGGAAAAGCTCTTAACGTGCCTAGATGCCTCTAGTGTTCTTTCTTTCCAGCACTCCAGAGTGGTCGCCTGGAGATCAACATTCCCGCTGAGCCAGTCAATAATAAATTTTGAATTCCCAAGTACTACCATCTCATTGATGTCTAGTCTTTGAGCCAGGATGAGTGATTCCCACGCTACCATAAGTTTCGCCTTTGTATTAGTGCCTTGCCCACAATTGAGGGTCCACCGGATAAAAGAATCATTGTTTAAGAGGATCTTTCCCCATCCCCACAGAGTCTAACTCCTTGTTGCACATATGCTCCGTCAAACTAGGCGATGACTCTGTCAGTCGAAAGATTTACTTTGAACTTGCGTATGGGGGGGTCTTTTACTTGAGTTCCAAGAGTAGCCACCATTGTTAAGATATTGTTGACCACCCGAAGAGTCGATGGGCGCCTCTCTTCAAAGATTGTTGCATTTCTAATTGTCCAGATATTCCAACAGAGAATGGTTGGCATCAAAGGATAGGAATTGTAAGTGGAGTGCCAAATGCTGAAGCAATAGCTCACCGAGGTACCTGTCCATTTCTATGGAAAATTTAAAACGTGTGTAACTTGTTTCCAGATAGTGCAGGTAAACTTACAATTCACAAATAGGTGTAGAATAGTTTCACAATCCATTTTGCACAGAATGCATCGGTTAGGTCTCATCCAGCCTCGGGCCTATAGATTTTTCGACACGAGAATTTTGTTCTCTTTCAGTAGCCAGATAAAAATCTTGATCTTCATTGGGACATCCCACTTCCACAACTTTTTCCGACAAGCTTCATCTTTTTTTTCCCAGAACTTGGTAGCAATTTCATGATCAACATTTTTTATAGTGAACTTACCTGTATTGTCCCCTCACATCCACATAAGGACATTCAACCGCTCCTGGACATGGATACCTTCTCCTGTAAGATTTTGTATGAATCATTCCCACTCGGCCTCAGGTTCGCCTTCGATCTCTAGAGTGGAGCCTTTCATCCAATTTTTGCCTAGCAATCCTCGGGTTTGTGTGTTTTTTACTTGATGCAAAAAATAAAAGCCTTTACTGTGTAATCGATCCAGAAGAGAAGGAGAAAGAATGGAATTGTTTCCCATTCCCAGAATGGTGTCCCATCCAAGATCGATTGACGTTTCGGTGGCGGGAATCTATGCAATCCACTGAAGTATGATCGAGATCGATTTTAAGAGGTTTTTCCATGTCTGTGAGCCTCTCTGGGGAGATGCTGAGGTCGATTTGAGCCAAACATGAAGTTGTTGATGAGGGAGGTATTTATCTTTTATTACCTTGTTCCATAGGCCTGAAACCATCATAACTCTCCATAGTGTGTTCACCAATAATGCCCTGTAAAAGATATGCAAGTTCCTCAGGCCCCACCCTCCCAATGATTTGGGTTTTGAAACCACCTCCCACCTACAGAGATGATAACTCCGGTTATGCTTGCTTCTAGACCAAAGAAAGCAGAAAATCAGTTGCCGAAGATTCTTTAAAACAGATAGAGGAATGTGTGCAAGGTCCATCCAGTACACAGGTAGGATTTCTAGAACTGCCTTGATTAAAATGTATCTGCCTCCCAACGTTAACATTCTATTACACCAGTGAAGGATTCTATGTTTGAATTTTTCAATCAACCATCTCCAGTCCTTTGTAGTATAGCTGGTTGGTTTAAAGTGGAACCCTAAGTAGCTAAACCCTTCCGCTAGATCTAGAGTGTCGATGCCAAATTTTTTTTTTAGTTTAGTCAGGGTCTCGTCCCGAGATCTTGTGGCCAAGAAAGTTGACTTTTGGTAGTTGATCTTCAAACCTGAATACGTGTAGAAAATATTAATAATTTTGTGTATCTCAATCCATTCAGACAAGTTTGCAGTGGTCATGATGATCACGTCATCCACAAAGAGTAGATGTAGTATCTTTATCAGTCTCGAAACTCTAATCCCAGTCAAGATGCCTTTCACTTGACTTTTTTTTAGCAAAATACTAAGACTCTCCAAGGCCAAAATGAAAAGAAGGGGTGACAAGGGGTAGCCCTATCGAAGCCCTCTCTCACAATGGAAGACTTTGGTTGTTTCCCCGTTGATCAATACTGCAAAGATGGTCGAGGAAATACATCCCATCACCCAATTCGTGGTGGCCTCCCCAAAACCGCATTGCAGTAGGATGAGGTGCAAAAAATTCCAGTTGATACAATCAAATGCCTTTTTGAGGTCCAGTTTTAGGAGGATGGCTTGGAGTTTTTTAGTCTTTATACTGTGAATGCACTCCTATGCGGTTCCAATAGCATCGAGAATTTGTCTCCCTTTTAGGAGACCTAGATGTTTGTCTGAAAGTGCCTGGGAGAGGATGGGGCGTATCCTTCTGGCTATGATCTTGGAAATGATCTTGTAGCAAAGATTACAAAGAGAAATAGGGAAAAAGTCCGCAAACTGTCCAGGGTGATTTTTTTTTTGGGATCAGAACAATAAAAGTGTTATTTAGTTTTTTTTTACAATTGCTCTGGTTCTTGAATCCTCCACGACATCCAACAAGTCTTGTCCCATTGAATAACTTTTTTCTTTTGTGAATCCTTTGATCACCTCTAAGATCTCCTCCTTTGGGCAGGGACTTTCCAGGGCTATTACCTCCTCATCTGTTACCATTCTTGGGAAGATTCTGGCTGTTTCAATTTGAGCAATTAGGCGGGATGAGTTCACTTCCTAATAAAAATATTTGAAGTGATTAAAAGCTTCCTGTTTGATGTCTTATATTTTTTGGTGAAGCCTCCCTTCCTCATCCTCAATTTCCCATAAATATTTTTTGTTCCTGCGATGACTAGCAAATCGATGGAAGAAATGCTTGTTTTTATCTCCGCTGGCAATCCATAACACTCTACTCTTCAACTGCCACCTTTCTTCTTCCTCTCGGAGGATTTTATTACGTGCTTCCTCTAAACATTTCACCTTATATTCAATGTCGTCAAGCCAGGCATCTTGCGCCTTCAGCCGATGTAATTACTCCAAGTCACAATCTAATCTACTCAACTCTGCTTGTTCCTTGATCTTTTTTTCTTTTAACTAGTTTATAGTGTTGGCTTTCAAGTGAGTTAGTTTTCTCACCAGATTTCCCTGAGCATCCCCTTGTACCGTAAGGGAGGTATCAGTCCACACCGATCTTACTAGTTGACCAAAAGTTTCCTCCCTCATCCATGCAGGGTTAAACTTGAATGGGTATTTTTCCCCAAATATTCCTTCTCCTAATTGTAGGCAGATAGGGGCATGATCAGAGAGATATGGTAGGTCAACCCAGGCTCGTATTCTGCATGTAGGTGAAATCAGGCCTTCTGCCACCAAGAACCTGTCTAGTCTCTTAGCAATGTCGGTTGATCCTGATCTCCCATTTATCCAAGTAGGCAACACCTCTGCCGGCTCCAAATCCTCTAAAGTATTTTTGGAGAAAAGTTTCTTGAAAAAATCCGAGAATGGATCTTCCTTGGCATTTTCTCCCCAAATCTCCTTGGAATTAGTCGTAAGGTTCAAGTCTCCCGCTAGTATGAGGTATTTTACCGCCAAGAGGCCTAAAAGGTCAAGTCTCTCCTAGAAATATCTTTGATCAATGCACGATCCATAGGTGTTCAATAAGGTCATATTTAGATTGAAATGTACTTGCCATTTATCAGGATGGTTGGTAGTATAATTGCCATTTATGAAAACAAGTTGCATTTGGTTTAATATATTTTAGGTGTTGCAACGCTAATATAGCTTCTTAGTTGTTGGGTCTGATGACATTTTAATTTGTTATTTTCCATAGTTCAGGTGTATATATTGTTCCTTTCATCTGGGAATGGCATCTCTTGGTTCAACACTATGAGCTATAGGGTTTCCATTGAAAATTTCCAAGAGGGAAGTCGCTTCTAGATTAAATAAACCACGTGGGTTTGGGCACTGTTATTTATACTGGTTTCTCTATCATCCTAGCCCAGAGAATCGTTCATTGTAGTTGCTTTTGAATTGCATAGTTTCTATCAGGTTTGGACAAGGGGCAACCATATCAATTACTTTTTAATTAAGGAGAAATCATATTTATTTCTATCAAATAGAAATAGTTTTTAAATTTGGTAAGACCTTTGTTGAAAATCAAAATTTCACTTCACTATTAAGAATTTTAATCATAAAACTTATATGTACATTTTAACTCATGATCTAGATATTGGTACCTAAGTCTTTGTTAATGCGTGTAACGTTGTCGTATTTCATAAGAACAAAATTGATGGGAGTAGTCAATTGGATCTTCAGGGGTCAAGACTATGAAGGTTCACGGGTCGAGCATGTGAAAGTGCATGTTTATCAAAAATTGTTTATAATTAGGTGAGAACTTGTTAGTTCTGCAGATTTGAGTAGCTGAGATTGTATAATTGAAGTATCTCATGGGTCTTTCAGCATGTTGAATTCATTTATGCATTCAAAAATGCAACTTAAACAACAAAAGTTTGTGATTTCATCCAAATTTATGCATCTGGAGACAAAGGCCAAAAAGTAAAATAATTAGACAACACCTTTATAGAAATAGTATTCGACCACCTTAATTCCTATTTATTTATATTATAAACCTATTTTTTCATATAGCTAGAGCATTATTAATGTAACCCTCTTATGTAAGGGGTGGAAAATTGTGGAATGGGCTGCAGGGAATATAATGCCATTGAAGATATGAAGAAAATCAAAATCATTGTTTCAATGTATGACATTTGTACCCTACCTTAGTAGAGGGATTTTCTTTTGAATACCTTATCCATCCAAAGTGTAAAATCATTGTTACTTATGAAACTCAACACAAATCCATTGAAAACAAATTAAAAATAGAAAAGAAACATGTGAAGGCTATCATTAATGCAACCAACATAGACATGCATTCAAAATCACAAAATCATCATTCTTATATAATGTAATGTTGAATTCTATGTTTCAAAGGATAATTGTTGTTCCTCAAAGTGCAAAACTGAATTATTCAATTAGACGGGTATGATGTAAAATTTATGGGTGAATTTAAAGATGTCATCGATTAGAATAGATTCAAATTTTCATGTCTATTTAATTATTGACATTGTTGTTGTTGACATTCCTGAAATGAAACAAACGATTACAAAGTTGGAAGGTTAGAATGAACCAATTAACTTCTCTCATTAAATTTTGGGAAATTATTTTTTGGAAAATGAATTTGGGTGCTATAAAGATTATCAATCACCTCTTGAAATAGAAATATACTCCTAACTCTTTCATTGCACTCAAACTGATGCTAATGATTGTATAGTAGTATAGTTATCTAGTACTATTTTGTCTGATGTAGATATAAATACTAACATTTGGACTTTGTTCTTATGTGGTTTTGGGTCACAAGAAGAATTTGAGGCAAGTTGCATTCTCATTGATCCACATAAATGAATGATCTGAAAAATCCTTGGATGTTAATTATTATTTAATACACATAATCATCTAACTTGATTTCAAAATAACAATGATCGTTTGACTAATTGCATAATAATGTGAATTTACTTATCTATCCAAATCCACTTTAAAGACAAATAACTTGCAACATAATTGAGTGAAATAGAACAACAATAATATGAAACATACACAAGTTTTTTAACAGAGTTCACGCAATTTGGGCTACGTCTCTGGGTTCGCTTCCAATTGAGACTTCTTTATTAATGCTCAAATGTTTGTGTTTTTACAATGACCTTTTTACTCATTGCTCAAACTCAGAAACATAGTGCACCATCAAATTCCTTGCAAAATTATAAGAAAGATGAGTATAAAGTTCTTATAATTCGGTTAAGGAACCTCTTGGCATGCATTACGATGCAATCTCAAAGTCTTGATACCCCTGGCATGAACTTCGAGACCCAAATATGTACTCTATTTGCATATGATGTGATGTACGTTGGGTCTCGTGCCCCTTAAATAGCTTAGGTCGGCCAAACCGTGGCCCAACCTTGAAACTCACATAAGCATCAAATTAAATATAAATCTGTTGGTTTGTTATAACAAATCGAATGTTATGGCATAGTGGTTAAAACTTTGGTATGTATGGGAGGAGGTCGTGGGTTCAAACCTGCGGGCCTCTCCTCCTTTGATGCACAGTTTTAAAATTTAACACACACACACACACACACACACATATATGATACAGTTAGTTGTTATCCGTTGGCATATAGTTATTAACTCCACGAACTTTGGGTTATGGTTACATTGCAATCCATATATACTATGGATCGAGGGCTTAGCCCTCGACCCTTTTTCTAGACGAATATACAACTAAACAAATTTAAATATATATTTAATGCCACATACAGTTAAGTCACAACCATGTGGTGTAATGGTAAGTCTTCGTTATTGCTTGTATGAGGTTGGTGGTTCGATCCTTATTGATCCACCATAATTTTGATAAACCAAAACCATAAAGGGCCAATGGGAGGCTCTCTTATTGGTTCACCTGTGCTAACCTTTCCATGATTCAAATGCTAATTGGACCACTTGTGATTTATGGTTGTGCCATGTGTCACCCTTCCGGTGGTGACACATGTCACCTTGACTTTGACTTTTTTCCCATGTTGACCAAAACTTTGACCAACCATAAATTTTGCATACGAACTCTGTTTGAGGCGATTTTTGCGCCATTAGAAAACTATCACCGAGATATACACAATGAATTCCTTTTAGAGAGAATTTGAGATGATCAAATTTTGATCATTTATAGATCCTCCTGGACCTTTGTGAGCATTCCATATCCTTTTGGACCATTCCTCCCCATTGCAAGCCTTTTGGACCACCAAAAGTTTTAATTACTCAATAACTAATTGAGTTTAAAACTCCCTTGCCTTTCTGATCTCAATTCACTTTGTTTTTCTTAGTTTTACTCCTTTAATACCAACTTGAAGATATTCCACATCACCTCATTGTAAGGTCTTGATTCTTATTTCAAGAGTAACATATTCTTGTAGGTTGTTTAAATACTCTAGAGAAACATCATGCACTGTCGGAACATGAACACTTCCATCTTCATCCATAATCATAGGAGGATCATAAAGTTTCAAATTCTCAATATTTACCACTGAATACATTTTCATGTGAGATGGTATATCTAAACGAAAGGCATTATTACCAATCTTTTCCAAGATCTTGAATGGACCATATCGGATTGGTATGAGTTTTTTACCTTCACCCTTCATTCTATCTTTGTTGATATGTAACCATACTTGATCAATGACTTTAAATTGATGATCAACCTAATGTTTATCATGTCTCTCCTTATACTTGGTTTGGATCTTCTCCAATTGTTCTTGTACTATAGGATGTACCAACTCGATCTTCTGAATGAACTTCTTAGCTTTATCTGCATCATACTTTCCATACTCTTTACTTTCTTCTCCAAAAGAAAATTCCATAGGTGATTTAGGAAAGTACCCTAAACATACCTCAAAAGGAGTTATCT
Source organism: Picea engelmannii (assembly GCA_009831015.1). Taxonomy (NCBI): domain Eukaryota; kingdom Viridiplantae; phylum Streptophyta; class Pinopsida; order Pinales; family Pinaceae; genus Picea; species Picea engelmannii. Next base: position 421,952 of record ML780632.1, read on the forward strand.
AAGTATAAGAATGCATGGAATGATTACAAGCATGTTGTACATAATCAAACTTTTCATCCCATAACATAGGATGTTTGTTGTAGTATCCTCATAACAAATGTACCACTATCATATTTACCACCTATGTTTGTCCACCTGTCTACGGATGAAATTTTTTTCTCTTCTTTCACTTTGTGTCCATGAGCTCCCATAAATGATACCAAAACTTCCCGAGAAATTGAGAGTCTCAATCATATATAATAGATGTAGGTAGCCCAAAATGAACCCATACATTACCAAAGAATAATTGTGTTGTTTTTTTAGTTGTCGCATGTTTCTTGCATGGCATTGAAACACACATCTTACTAAACCTATCCACCGCGACATATAAGTAATCATGACCTATCCTAGACATCAAGATACTCCCCCTACAAAATCCATGGAGATACTCTCCCATGGCTAAGGTACTAGAAGTGGTGTATATAAACCCAACTTTTTGTTGCTAGGATTTCTTGTGGCACACATAACATACCTTTTTATGTACTTGGAAGTTGTCTTATTCAGTCAAAGACAATAACAATATCTTTGAAACTGAGCTATTGTATTACCTACCCCAAACTCACCAAAAATGAGATATGTATGAACTTCATTGATTACATTTTCTCTTTCATCCCTAGCTATACAAAGCTTTCCAAGATGATATAATAAATTCCCATGCATATAATAATCCAACTGTTGATTGCCACAGATTAATGTTTCATACACACCTTTAAAATCGTCATCCCTTATATATTGTTCAACATAACTTTCATGAGATAAGGGATTGTACCTCATTATTGTAGATGCATTGATGATTGGTCTTGATAACATGTATGCAACCTTGTTATGAATACCTTTCTTATACTTGATTACCAAATGAAATTGTTGTAAGAAACCTATCCACCTAAAATGTAGTGATTGTTGTAGATTGATCTGTGACTGCATATACTATAATGGTTGATGATATGTATGAATTATTGTTTCCTTTCCCATTAAGTAATGCTTCAATTTCTTCACAATTTGTACCAATGCATACAATTCTTTATCATATGTTGGATTGTTAATTACTTCTTGAGTAAAAGTATCAAAATGATAAAATATAGGTTTACCTTGTTGCATCAAAATTTCTCCCATGGCATATCCACTTGCATCGGTTTGAATCTCAAATGGCTGTTGTAAATTTGGCAGAGCCAAAAATGGTATGGTTCTTATATTTTCCTTCAATGTCTCGAAGGATTGCTATTTCTTACCTCCCCATTGAAAGACTTGTTTCATACTTGTTAATGCATACAAAGGAGCTTCTATGAAAGAGAAATTAGCAATGAATTTCCTCCAGTATTGTATTGATCCTAGGAAGCTCCTGACTTCTATGGAAATAGTTGGCTTGGTCTAATTCAAAATAACTTCTTCTTTTATGGTATCTATATTTATATGACCATTCCCTACAATGTAACTTGAATATACTAGAGAATTGTTTCCAAAACCACATTTAGACATATTTATATCAAATTCTCCTTTTTCAAGAGTTCAAAAACTGTCTTGACATGCATTATATGATCATCCCATATTAGACTAAAGATAAAAATACCATCTAAGTAGACAATGACAAATTCATCCATGTAAGGCTTGAACACATCATTCATTACCCTCATAAATGTCGCAGGTGCATTGCATAAACCAAATGGCATAACCAACCATTCAAACAACCCCTTCTTTGTCTTGAAAGAAGTTTTCCATATATCACTTTATGCAATTCTAATTGGATGGTAACTACTTCTTATGTCTATCTTAGTGAAATAAACAACATTCTTTAACTGATCCAACAAATCATCAATTCTAGGAAGATGATATTTGTTCTTTATCGTAATCTTGTTTAGTGCTCAAAAGTAAATACACATCCTTCATGTACCATATTTTTTCAAAACTAATACAATAGGAGATCCACATAGAGAGGAACGTGGCCTAATGATTCCTTTATTGAGAAATTCTTGAACATGCTTCTTTATTTATGCATTCTCTATCATTTATGACCTATACATACCAATGTTAGGAAGAGGAGAATCTTGTTGCAAATAGATTTCATGTTCGACCTCCCTCTTAAGAGGCAATCCTGTAGGTTCCTGAAATAATTCATTATAGTTAAATATTATCTTTACCAAATCATGTTTATGATCTGTATCACAACCTAATAAAAAATTGGATATATCTTCTTCTTTTTGTTTCATTATCATGATAACAAAAGATTTACTTGCACTCACGAGTCTCCTCATTTTTCCCGTGGTCACTAAAGAAACATTAGTTTTGATACGATGATCTCTGAAAATAAATTCAATCTCATCTTTGAAAATGTGATATTTATTCTCTTCACGATAAAATATAGTTTTCTTGTCAAATAGATATGGACTACACAAGACAATGCCACAAATTTCAAGAGGCACAACATCTAACTAACCTCATCAAAGAACTCGAATATAATTGCAAATATAATCTTACACTGCTTCGTCACCTGCAACTTAGCATCGTCACACACCCAACCTAATGGATATGGTTTTCTATGAGGTGTTGTCTTTAAACCCAACTTCTTAACAATTTCTTCAGATATTAAGTTAACTTCAAATCCACTGTCAAACAAAGTATCTATAGTTGTACGCTTTACTATAACCATGACATGGAAAATCTCACTTCTTTTCTTTTGATTAGTAACACTTTTCAATTTAGCAAATCGACTGAATAATTAGATTTATTAGTGGATATACCTTTTCTTCCTATTTCCATGATCTTAGATTCATCTCCTGAATCTGATCCCAGATCATGTTGAAATGATGCATTAGTCCTTTGTTTCCCCTTATCCTAGAACTTCTTTGGTTATAAGTATGGATACATTTTCCCACATTGTGCTTCCTCATGCCCCTTTCTTTTATAGTGAGAACATGTAGGTTTTTCTTCATATTTCTTTGCCTTAGATGACTTCTTAATCTTCCCTTTTCCTTTTGATTTCTTCTCGAACTTGTGTGGCTTTTTATATTCAATCACATGATTCCCCTTACTAGCCTCCAGATGAGTAACTTGTACTGACACTTCATCAGTGTTAGTAGGATTAAACATTAATATAATGTGTCGAAGATATGAGTGCATGCCACCAATATACTTTAGAAGAGTTTCACGATTATATAACAGAATTCCTAAAGATAATTCTTTCTTCTTAAATTCATGTATATATACTTGAATTTTTTTCCCCTTTCCTTGTCTAAGATGTTTCCATTTAATAATTGCAATTTGCACATAAGCCAATGGATAAAATTGTTTTCTTAGTGCAGCAGTAAATTCATCCCAAGAAGAAATCACTTTACCATGTTGAACGAGATCAACTTGTGTCTTACTCTCCCACCATATCAAGGTTGTTCTGCCCGTACAAAGAGTAGCTAGTTGTATATTTGCAGTGTCATCAACGGTATTTTGTACCCTGCAATATACCTCTATCTTCTTGATCCAATTATCCAACTTTTTTTGGATTCAATTCTCCATCATAAATTGGCAATTCAAAATTTACCTTTAATTTCAATAAAGACAAATTATGAGTATGAGAACAAGAAGACTTCTTAGAGGGGTTCTTCTTATGATAATAATGTTCACTTTATCCATTGGTATATGCTGATGAGGACGATGGTGAAGATGGTTTTGGAGGTCCAAACCCTTCACCTCCTTCTTCAGCTTTTACCGAAGATTCTCCATCACCAATCTTATGAATTCTTCGATATAAATCATCTATTATTTCCCTCATTGGGCGAAGTGTATCCATAACTTCCCCAGGTCTCATGGGAGGATCTTCTCCTTCCTTTCCTTTGGAATCCATATTTTTCTTACGAAAACTTCTTTGAATCTTTGACTTATAACTTGAAAGTTTTCCTTTACTAAGATTGAATTTGGACCTTGTAAGAATTCACTTGAAAACACTTGTCAAAACCTTCTATGATACCAACTTAATCCAAAAAAATCCTTAGATGTTAATTATTCTTTAATACACATAATAATCTAACTTGATTTCAAAATAATAATGATCATTTAATTGATTGCATAATACATGTGAATTTACTTATCTATCCAAATCCACTTTAAAGACAAATAACTTGCAACATAATTGAGTGAAATAGAACACCAATAATATGCCACATACACAAGTTTGTTAACGGATTTCACCCAATTTGGGATAGGTCTATGAGTCCTCTTCTTATTGAGACTGCTTTATTAAAGATTAAATTCTTGTGTTTTTGCAATGACATTTTTACTCATTGCTCAAACTCAGAAAAAGAGTGCACCATCGAATTCCTTTCAAAATTATGAGAAAAATGAGTATAAAATTCATATAATTCTATTAAGGAACCTCTTGTCATGCATTACGGTGCAATCCCAAAGTATTGATACCCTTGGCATGAACTTTGAGACCCAAATATGTACTCTACTATCATATGATGTGATGTGCGTTAGGTTTCATGCCCCTTATATAGCCTAGGTCGACCAAAACATGGAACAACCTTGGCACTCACATAGGCATCAAATTAAATGTAAATCTATTGGTTTGTTATAACAAACAATATGTTATGGCATAGTGGTTAAAACTTTGGTATGTATGGGAGGATGTCACAGGTTCAAGCCTTTGGACCTCTCCTCCTTTGACACATAGTTTTAAACTTGATATATATATATATATATATAATGGTTTGTTGTTATTTGTTGGCACATAGTTTTTAACTCCGCGAACTTTGGGTTATAGCTACATTGCAATCCATATATACCATGGGTCAAGGGATAAGCCCTCGACCCTTTTCCGGTCGAATATACAACTAAACAACTTTAAATATATTTGAAGACACGTATGGTTAAGTCACAACTACGTGGTTTAATGGTAAGTTGCTATTTCTTGTATGAGGTCGGGGATTCGATCCTGGTTGATCCACCATAATTTTGATAAACCAAAACCATAAAGGGCCAATGGGAGGCTGCCACATGACGGTCTCTCATTGGTTCAGTTGTGCCAACCTTGCCACATGTTGAATGCTAATTGGACCACTTGTGCTATATGTTTGTGCCACGTGTCACCCTTCCAGTGGTAACCTGTGTCACGTTGACTTTGAATTTTTTTCCCTTGTTGACCAAAACTTTGACCGGACATAAATTTTGCATACAAACTCTGTTTGAGGCGATTTTTGTGTCGTTAGAAAACTATCCTCAAGATTTGTGCAATGAATTAATTTTAAAGAGCATTTGAGATAATCAAATTTTGAGCATTTCTAGATCCTCCTAGATCTATCTGAGCATTTTGGATCCTCTTGGACCTCTGTGAGCATTTTGGATCCTCCTTGACCTCTATGAGAATTTTGGATCCTCCTGGATCTATGTGAGTGTTTTGGATCCTCCTGGACATCTGTGAGCGTTTCATATCCTCCTGGACATCTCTAAGCGTTTCATATCCTCTTGGATCAATGAAAGCTTATAATTTCCTACCAATTAGAGTTTGTGTGCATGAACAACACAACTAAGTATGAGGAATTGGTCCAAGATTTAAGAAATTCCATTGACCTGAAGGTAAAGTGCTTAAAAGTTTCTGGTGACTCAGAAATCATTGTTAGACAAGTAAAAAATTCCATACATTGTTTTTCCCCTCACTTAAAAGGTTATCAATAAAATGTTTGTAAGTCGATTGATCATTTCGATGCATGTAATATCACTTATATTCATCATCCAAAGAATGTTGTTGTCGATACTTTAACTAATGAAACTTCAAGATTTTCCCCTATGAATAATGGTTTCTCTAGATTGAGTTTATTTTCATGCCCTTAGTACAAGGCAATATCACTAGATAAAGGGTATTCAATGATGATGAAAAAAAATCTAACTTCCTTAGCAATGCAAATACCTTCAAGGATGTTGTCATAAATGACAAGGAACAAAAAAGGATTATGTAAAAATACAATACACTTGGATAGCTACAAAGGTATACCAATACCTAAAGGGTTTCCAACTCTGAAAAATTGTTTGATCTGCAAAAAAGGTTTCAATGAAAAACTAATGTGAAGATGAATAGTTATTCCATAAGTCACGAGTTAGTCAACCTAGGTACCCAAGATAACCCCAAATACATCAATTTGGGAACATGTTGCTCAAAAGTTGAGAAGCATGCCTATATATAGTTGTTGACAAAATACAAGGATGTCTTTCCATGGACATATGAGGATCTACATATGTATGACATGAAATCATGCAACACATCATTCCTATAAAAGAAGATGGAAATCCTTTTCAATATAGTCTACATAAAATTCATTCGATTCTAGAACCACTATTACAGAAGGAGATGAAGAAACGTTTGGAAGCCAAGATAATTTTTAAAGTTCACCATTTATCTTGGGTGGCTAATCTAATACCTATCAAAAAATTGTTTGGGGAAATCAAACTATGTGTAGATTTCCACAATTTAAATCAAGAGTTTGACAAGGATAAATACCTTTTTCCTTCAATGGAACAATTCCTACAATTCTTTTATAGTTATGATATGTTCTCATTACGAGACACCTTTTGTAGCTACAATCAATTTTTGGTAGAAAAATATGATCTATTGAAAACTATCTTCTGTATGAAGTGGGGAAAGTATGCATACTAAAGGATTCCTTTTGGACTAATAAACATAGGTGTGACATTTTGACGTGCCATGAATATAACATTCAAAGGAATTATTGGTCCTAGTGTTGTAGTCTCCCTCAATGATGCTACTATCTATTCCAAAAAGAGGTTTCATCATCTTCATCACCTAAAGAAATTTTTTGAAAGAAGTTGGAAATATGGTATATCTCTAAATCCCAAGAAAACCATCTTTGTTGTTTTAGAAGGAAAAATTCTCAAGCACATCATCTCTAAGGATGATATTTCTATGGATCTAGAATGAAACAAATCCATCAGGCGGATTCTCATTCACAACAACAAGAAGTCTATACATTATTTTTTTGGAAAGATAAATTTTGTGTACACATACTCGTAGATGACTTCACTAAAATTGTCAAACCCCTTTAGTAGATGATAAAAAAGAACTTGAATTTCAAATGGACTTTTGTTTAAAATGAGACTTTTGACAAAGTAAATTCTACCATGGTTGCAACACTGATGTTACACAATGTATATTTCAATAAAAAAAAAATGTACACATTCGTATATGTTCATTCACTTGTAGTAGTTCTCACACATAAGGATGAGAAAGGGAACGAGTGCCCAATTTCATTTAGGAGCAGTAATCCACAAGGAGATAAAATGAATTCCCCAACAACTGATAAACAAGCCATCATTGTTTATAAAACAATAAAAAATTTCAGACCTTATATTTTAAAAAAACATACTAAGGTGATAGTGCCCCATCCATCCATGAGGTCACTATGCATGTAGAAAGAACTCGATGAGAGAAGAGGGAATTGGATGATAGCCATCCAAGAGTATGATTTATAGTTCAAACTTGTAACCATAGTCAGAGATCAAGGTATGTGAATATTGGAAACACAAGAATTGGACCCAGCTAATTCATCAAAAGAAGGTTGGGAAAACGAAATATCACTCTACATGCAAGAGGTTATATATGTTCTTGCTCAGATGGATTCTTGGTATAATGACCAAAAGAAATATATGAAACATGGCACTCCTCTTAGTGATATGAATTCGAGGAAGAAGAGAGAATTGAACCTTTGATCATTGCAATACCAACTTATCAATGGAATTCTGTTCAAGAAAATCTATGATGGTGTATTTCTTGAATGTCTTGAGAACATCATACTAATAAAGTCCTTACCCAGTTACATGATATACCTGTTGGAGGAAATTTTTCTAGAAAGATGATAACTCACGAGATATTGAGAGTTAAATATTATTGGCCAATAGTGTTCAAATATTCTCACACATATGTTCATAAATTTAAAACATGCTAGAAGTGCATTGGAAAGGATAAGAAACCACCAATTCCTTTACAGTGGGTCATTGTCGAAGAGCATTTTGAGCAGTGGGGTCTAGATTTTGTCGACAATATCAATCCAAATTCTTCTAGAATACACAAATATATCTTGACTACAACATAATACTTTACACAATGGACCTATGTTATACCACTAACTAAGGTAAAGGACAATGTTATGATTCAATTTCTAGAGCATCATCTAATTACTAGGTTTGGAATGCCAACAACTATTGTTTTATATAATGCCACTTATTTTTTCTTCTTCAAATTCAAGTGATCTTGTTTTACCTAAGGGGATCATTTTATGATATTCATCTTACTATTACCCCCAGCGAAATGGTGTAGCTGAATGAACTAACAAAAATATAATCTACATCCTGAAACAAAATGTAGTTGACCATAGATAAATTGACACAATGTCTTACCAAGTGTTATGTGGGATGACAAAGTGACCCCAAAGCCTCTTTAGGAACATCTCCCTATTTTCTGGTCTATGGAAATAAATCCATCCTTCCCTAAAACATATTCATGTCAAATATCCAACTATCTCAGGCTTCACGTGGGCATAATTGCCTAATCATTCAAGGAAGGGTTGATACCATGCACAAATTAGAAGAAGAGCGGGAGAGGGAGAAGAAGAAATTTGTTGTGCATTAAGATATGGTTAAGAGATGGATTGAAAAAAAATGTATATTAGAAAAGGACTTCTAGGTTGGAGACCTTGTTTTAAAGTGGGATAAGCCACGTTAAAAAAATTGTAATCATATTGAATTCCAACAATCGTGGCTTGGTCCTTAGTGGTTGATTTTTTTTTCCTAGGCACACAGATTGCAAAACCTAGAAGAAGAAGTAAACATCATTCCTGTCAGTGGATAAATTCTGAAGAGATACTTCACTTAGTTTCCTTTCGAGTAGTTAGCTTGTATGTAGGTATATTTATTTTCTTCGCCTTAAAATTTTTCATTTGTATTATGCTTGCTTCCTTTGTTTGATTTGAATTTATCATTGTTTTCTTTTCTTTAATAATTTTTTTCCCTATTAGTTTATTTTAAAAGAATGTTTCTTTTTCAATGCTTATTCCAAAAACTTGATTGATTATACATTGCAAGTGCTTTGATTGTCTTAGGATCCTTCAACACAGTTGGTTAGAATCATGGAAATCCACTCTGAGTGTAATGGACAAGACACTAGTTCAAAATCTCTTTGACCATTACCTTAGTCTAGTATATAAGTTGTCAACTCAATTGTGGAACATTGTTTGAACAACATATGGCTATGAGTAGCTCAGACCCAATGTTGGGCAGACTATTGGTTATGATTCTCCAAGGCTCCACCCACATACTTAACAATGAGTGATGTTTCACTCAAATTTTGATGTAGTTCCCAAGGTTTTACATACAACGAAGATGATTATCATTAAAACATGGATATTTGAAACAATTCTCAGATAAAGGTATCATCCTATATGACTTTAAAGGATGTATGAGATCCTCCATCCACCTCTTTTTCAAAAAATAAAATCAAAAGGTAATGAATTGGGAAATTCATTGTAGATCATGAAGGACATGTACGTATTTCCATCAGGGCTATCGACGCTCACTAACAACGAAGCAAGCCCTATGATATTGGGGTGACTCCATCAAAGCTATGGACATTGCATCAGTGTGACACCAAGAGAACATGAATAAATTAGCCTAAATATTCAACATATCTCAAGTCTATAACAACGTTGTGGTACTACATTGTCATTTGAGAAAGAACTAAGTGACAAAAGACTAAATAATTAGATGTGTTTAACCTAAAACAAGGAAAAAAAATTAAAAATGAGAAATTTTCCTTTGATAAAAATTTTAGGAAATAAATTTGGTCATTTTATTATTTTTCAATATTTTTTCTATAATGGCCTTATTCAAATTGAATATTCTCTCACACTTCACAAAAATTTCATGGAAGTTGGATTAAAAAAATAAAAAAAATTACAAATTTGAATGAATATTCTCTCAAAATGAATAATTTCTAATATTTCACAAAATGTCATCAAAATTTTATAGAAATTAGATAAATTTTTACAAATTTGAAGAGTAAAAAATAATTAGATAAGTTTTTAAAATTTGAAAAAGTTAAGAAAGAATTTGAAATATTCACCACAATTTCTCTACTTGCGTCTAAATCCTTGAAGTTTTTTCTAAACTGTCACTAGTATAATGACCATTTATTAGGATTGTCGGTGATATAATTTCCATTTATCAAAATGAGTTGCATTTAGATTAAAATTAATAGGTGTTGCAGTGATAATATGACCTGCTAGGTGTTTTTTCTAAAGAAAATTCAATTTGTTATTTTCTACAACACAGGTGTATATAATGTGCCTTTTGGTTGGGAATAATAATTGGAGCTTTAGGGTTGCCATTGAAAATTTACCAGGTAAGAGGGGAATTGATTCTGGCTTAAGTACAAGTTACATGGGGCTCAACATGATTATTAGTCCCTGTCGTAGGCATAGAGGGACTATAGCGATCGATAATTCGTTGACTACATATTAGTTTGTCCTTTGACCACAAATATTTGCATAATATCTATTTTTGGAGTTAGGGAACTAAAAACATAGTTTTTTATATAATAAAAAGTACCATATATCAACTGGTTTCATTGGATAAGAGATTGGAGGTCTTATTGTCGTCTTCACTATTCCCAATGTTTTATATGGTAACATATCCAAACTTTTTTATCGTATACAATCTTTTTGAATCATATATTTTTCCTATATATTGCTTGAAGGTGGATTAATGCTAGCATTAGTTCGAATGTTTGTCTTAGCATTTTCTGCTAGCTGAATATATCCAAAAGTTTTTATTTGTGCTAATCATATTGAAATGTTTAGATATCCAAGATTTATAGTGATTGAGATTTATAATGTCCTTGCCGCATGTATTTGTATTGAAATGTATTGACACTTTTTTTGAGGTGCTTGAATAGGCCTGACAACTTAAATGTTTACATGACATGAGTTCCTCCAACAGGCCTGACAACTTAAATGTTTGCATATCATGAGGTCCTTAGATAGCCTGTCAGCCTTAAATGTTTATCTAAATATGCTTCTCGGAGCATATTTTTCCTCGAAATTTTCCTTACAATGTTGTAGTGATTTTGCACAATATTGTTGTCCACTGCCAGTTGAATAGGCATTGTATGCTTCATCCTTCTTCTAGGTTTGCAATGAAATTTCCTCATCGTTGAAGCTACATACATTGTTTACTGGTTTGGTGAGTACTTCTTCCTTGTTGGTTCGTTGATTGCTTCTTGTTGTTGTTTGGTTCACAATTCGACCTACGCTTCTGTCTTTCATCCTTTCAGAGTAAGTTTCCATGCCATAGTTTCATTTTCTATTCCTTGTTTGTTGTTCAATGTTTGCAGTTTGCGAGTGAGAATGTTTTCTTATTTCTACTAGCATGCTCATCATATGTTTCCAGTTCCTTCTATGCTTCGAATAAAGTTTCATAATTGTTGGAGATACATATGTTGTTTACTGATTTGATGGTTGTTGCTTGTTCGTTGGTTCGTGGGTTGTTGGTTGTGTTTGTTTGGCTCAGTTTTATGCTTTGGGTCCTTGAGGCTGCAGTTTAGGCTTGTTCTTGCTTTCTCGCTGGTTTGGTGCTTGCTGTTTTCTTTTGTTTGATTCGGCTTTGCAGGGATGGGGTCTCGCGTCGGTAGTTGGAGATGGTTTTTTTTTTGGATAATTATTTTTTTTTGGGCGCTTTACGATGTTCAAACCCTGTGCCCACGAGTCGACATGCAATTGTTTTATTTTCCCTGTTTGGCGAGGTCGATATCTGTTCTGTTGTGATATTTTGCTAGTGCTTCAGTGATGGCATGAAAGAAAATAATTGCATGAAAAATAGTTCAAGAAGTACATGTGAAATTGCAATATCTGTTGTTTTTTTGTTAAAATAAAGCATATGCAGTCTGCATTTATAAACCATGTATGGTGAAATATGGAAATATTACAACACATGTTCTTTTTCCTCTACACAGACTGGTGTGCCCACGATACAATTTGTCTTGTACTTGAGATATGATATGTACAACAAAGTTTCTGCAAAATTATATTTCCATGTTTGGAAACATGTCTGGGTAGTTTTCCATGGAAAACCAAAATCTTGTATCGTGGGCACAACAGACTGTGTAGAGGATAAAGAACATGTATTTCCATCGGTGGAAGCATATATGGATACTTTTCCATGGAAAACCATAAATTGTTTAGCTACAACCATGAAATTTGGTAATATTTTGTGGATTGTAATATATTTTGGGCAAGGAAAAAAAATTACACGTTTACAACTATGGATGGAGAAGCGCAAAGGTTCATGTTTCCGCCTATCTTTTAGACTGTTCATTGAGTCTCTTTTAATGTACGTAGATATTACTTGTTCTCTGGTGCATACCATCTTCCATTCACGTTCATTGTATTTTGTGTGTTCCCACATTCAAACAAACATAATAGCTGGAGAAAACAATGGAGTCTTGACTGCATCGGTTGAAGAGGATATAGCAAGGTGCATGCTTGTGTTGTTATTTCATATCGCATTTTTTTGTATTTCATTTATTGTCTGTATATGTGTTCACCTAGTTTATTGTATGTATATGTTGTGTACCTTCCTACACAATAACTTATCTTCATTACATGCCTTCCTTTATACTAACCTATTTCATGTTCGTTGTGTTTTCGCTACATTGTTACATTTAAACAAACAAAATGGCTGGAGAGGATGATGGACTCTTTGACAAGAATGTAGATGAGGAATTGCAGAGGTGGATACCTCTACTCTTATTTCATATTCCAGTGTTCATTTTTTCATTTGTTGTCTATATGTTTGTTGTCCTTGTTCTATTGCTTTGCACCTTTTTTTATTTTTATTTATTTTTCCTTCTTTTCTTCCTTCAAATATAATATATTCTGCGTATTCTATTTGTTGTTACATTGGAATAAATAGACCTCTTTCTCTTTATTTTACATGTCTATATTCATACTAACTTGCCTTCATGTCCAGTGCATATTCGGCGTTGCTACCTTGGAAGAAACAGGTTGGTTGGACAGGAAGATGAATTGTTTTGTGCAACAACAGAGGGTTTTGTGGTACAATCTTCTAAAAGGTATACCAACTGTGCTGGTAAATTAAATATACAAATCGGATGGGGGCATATAATATAAGACTTGAAAACAATGGTTTGGCAGAAATGGGCCTTTCTTCCCTCCCTATTTCTACTTTTTCCATTTTCTATTATCCCTTTTGTTTTCTAATTGATCTGCTTAGTGGTTTTTCTGAAAATTCCTTGATGCATCGGTTGGCAGACTTATGGTTTCACATCTATGGTTGCGCTTCTAACTTATTCCATACTTACCCACTTTGTCAATTGCGGGTGATGGGCTGGAGGGTTCAATATTTCTCCCCTGGATTCCGGGGGTCCGCGATATATAGACACCGCCCTCATGCCCTATTTATTGTTACACATTTTTCCAATTAAAAAAATTAGATGCATACAATTTTACGCTTCTTTTGTCCTTCTCATGGAAAATATACAATGCATATGCTTGTTTAGTCCTGATGTTCATCTGCACATGCTTGCATCAGAAATAGTTGGACTAGTGACATGGCCATGAGCATTCAGTCATCCCAGACATCAGCAGACCGAAAAGGCCAAAGGTAAAGATGCATACGCTTTTCTCTTTGTATGTTTACCAAACAAATATCCTCGGGTATTCATTCATATATGGCATGGTGAATATGTTGATGTCATATGCAATACATGGTTTGCAGTTCAAAATAAGTATCAACAAGTACAAGCGAGATGCTGAACATAGCGCATGTTCTGCAGACTAAGAGGTGTGGTTGCAAAACTATGGCTCCATCGTTCATTGAAGCTATGTGTGTACTTGTATATTTGTGCCAGTGAAATAAGAATACAAAAAAAAATTGCGCACTAGCATTCACTTTAGTTTTTCTGTTTAAAAATTGTCACCAAGTCTAGAGTTGTAACACCCAAAGTACTATCAATAGAGGGCTTGAACAACCTCTAAACTAAACAAGTGTTCGTCGGGGACATAATGGTCGTCTATAGCACCTACTTGGACAAGGAAAACAAAGATAGATCCATTATGCATGCTAACATGACAGACAAGGAGGCCATGATGACAATGACATTGACTATTCCTACACAACTTGTCCAAAAACATGCAGAAAAGATATTGTCAGGTAATGGGATATCCATTACAAATTTTAATATATTTCCCAAAACAATATATGACCATGGTGATTGTGGTTGGATTATTTCTCTCAATGAACAAGTATTGTGGAAAAAATTCTCGTTGTTTGTTCAAAATATCGTTTCGTCCTGGACACGACTATCAACCAGCGTGCACAGAGCAATGATATTTACCCAATTGGAACCATTGGCACAGTTGTCACACTGGTGAGAAAACTTGGATTGCAACACATTCTCCATATAAAGGATGGAGAGTCGGATAGCGACAAGGCAATGGTACCTCTTTCCATATCCAATTTTTTCCTTTACTTTTGCATGTGCATGTATCTCGGGCAAGTTACACAAATATTGCACTGTTCCATGTTGCAACTGCAATTGTTCAATACCTATTAAAATTTGTTTTCGTCAATGGAGTAACAATTGCATAAAGGGAATATTCCACTTATGCTCTTCAAAAATATAACAAAGAAAAGGGATGTTAGAGAAAGGATCTTTCAGACAACCCAAGCTATGTTTGTAACAGAGTTGTCAGAATATATAGTACATGATCTGAAGAAACTAGCTAGCTCTACAACTGTTGTGCGTATACATCGACAAAATTATCCTCCGCTTTGATAAGTGATGATACAATTGATTGTGTGCGATGCAGTGAAAAATGTCCATATATATATTGACATTGCCTCAATGCTACCGTCCAAACCATGGGAAACACAACCGTGCATTGTACAGTTAGGCAGCCTCTGTTACAAAATGTGCTTCCTAAGTTGGAAGAATTGTCGTATTAAACATATCTATAGAAAAAGGCAAGCAGTGTATACATGATGTGCAACTTTCAGATACACAACAAATTTACCTTAAATGAGGACAATGCAATTTTGTAGATCAGCTAAAGAAGGGAAAAAAAAAACATCAAACTTTGGCAGGAAACAAAAATATCTCATGTGTCTCTGTAATATTTCTTCAACATCCAGATGAATGTTCATCAGACTCGACTACTTGGGATTGCATGCGCATAAGATTGTTCGGTCCAAAAATGGGAAGCATGGCAGCAAACCCCATATATCCCATGGCCTCGGTTATTTTCTACTGGGAACATATACCAAATGTAAGAGAAAACAAATGCCGTGATGTCTTTTATTTGTATATCAAATTGTTTGATGCAAAGGTCGATGCGTCCTGCTTTATGGAACCTTGTGGGCACTTGCTTGTGGCCTATTTGGAGTTTAGTTGGTTCTTGGTTCTATGCTTCATTTGTCAATTTGTATATCACGGAACTCCGAGTGTTGTTTGGAGGACACAAAACAATACAATTTCAATTTTTTAGCCAGCTAGCCCACAAATCCGCCTGATAATTTCTATGGCACTATGACGCAATAGTAGTATGTGGCTTATTTTAGCATTTTTCCTTGATTGATGAAATTGGTAAAATTAATCTCCTGGAATAATTTGAAATCAATGAATATATACTGTGCGAAGTCCAATTGTGCTATCATATCAACAAGAGGCCCTTAAAATTCAAATTGGTCGTTGTTATGCTTGCGGTGATAAAATTTTAAAAAACTTTGTTTTGTTTCCTTCATTTTTTTTAAAATAACCGATTTAACATCCTTTGATAATTTTATGTAATTAAATTGTACAATATCAATATTTAATATTAATAATTTAGTATTTGAAAATAATGTTTTTAGATAATGTTAGATAGGATGACCATCCATAAACAATCGCAATCTTGAGCCTGCCAGTGCTGGTGTCCGTCTGTCAATTTTTATGTCATAGAACTCCGAGTGTTGTTTGGAGGAAACGAGACATTAGAAGTGCAATGTTGAGCTAGAAAACCCCGCAACTCTGGCTGTCAATTTGTATATCGTAGAACTCTACGTGCTATTTGTAGGACACAAAACAATAGAGGCTCAATTTTGAGCCCGCCAGCCCGAGAACCCGCGATCCAAAAAGTGGCTAAGTATGGAATGAAGGATACATACATGCTCTATAAATTATCATGTCCATACTTTATAAAAGTACATATTTTGTATGTATTTCTTGTTTCTCCAAAAATTTCTAGGTCTGGAAGTTGGCGGATGCACGTGTTAAGATTTACACTTACTTTTATATCACCAACCCGACCGACCACTTCCCTGTTTCAAATTGTACAAACGTTTTTGTCTAATTAAATTGTACAATATCAATATTTAATATTAATAATTTAGTATTGAAAATAATGTTTTTAGATAATGTTAGATAGTTGATAGAGATTACCATCAATAAACAATGGTAATCTTGACCCTGCCAACCCTGGAGTCCATTTGTCAGTTAGTATATCGTGGAACTCTGAGTGTTGTTTGGAGGACACAAAACAATAGAAGTGCAATGTTGAGCCAGCCAACCCACAGGTCTGCTTGTCAATTTGTATATCCTGGAATTTTGGGTGTTATTTGTAGGGTACAAAACAATAGAGGCCCAATTTTGAGCCCGCCCGAGAACCCGCGATAAAAAAAGTGGCTAGGTATGGAATGCGGGATATGTACATGCTCTATAAAATCTCATGTCCATACTTTATAGTACATATTTAGTATGTATTACTCATTTTTCAGAAAATTTCTAGGTACGGAAGTTGGCGGATTCACGCCTTCAGATTTCACTTACTTTTATATCGCCAACCCAACCGACTGCTTTCTCGTTTCATATTGTACAAACTTTTTGGCTTGCGGTTTTTCTGAATAGGCCAGTTATTGGATAGGCGGGTTCAATATTGATAATTTATGTAATTAAATTGTACAATATCAATATTTAATATTAATAATTTAGTATTTGAAAATCATGTTTTTTGATAATGTTAGATAGTTGATAGGGATGACCATCTGTGAACAATCGAAAACTTGAACCCACCAATCCTGGAGTCCATATGTCAATTTGTCTATCGCGGAAGTCCCAATGCTTCTTGGAGGACACGGAACAATAGAAGTGAAATGTTGAGCCCACTTGTCAATTTGTATATCGTGGAACTCTGGGTGCTGTTTGTAGGGAACATAACAATAGAGACCCAATTTTGAGCCCGCCAGCCCAAGAGCCCGTGATCTAAAAAGTGTCTAAGTATGGAATGATGGATCCGTACATGCTCTATAAAACCTCATGGCCATAGTTTATAAAAGTACATATTTAGTATGCATTACTCGTTTCCTCCGAGTTTTGTTTGGAAGACACAGAACAATAGAAGTACAATGTTGAGCCAGCTAGTCAGCAAGTTCGCCTGTCAATTTGTATATTGTGGAACTTGTTGGTTGTGGAGCCTGATTATATTCATGATTCGGAGGTCCTTTCTTTCAGTCGTGTTGATACCCTATGAAGTATTTACACCCCAGAAGTATGTACACTCTTCCACGCGGGGGAGTGCAGAGGGGGTACCCCCTCTACGGGGTCCGGGTGGCCTATCCCCTTAGTTGGGGGGTCTGTTGGTAAGCGGGGGTTCGGGGGTGAAGCCCCCGAAGAAAAAATTGCCTTGTAAAAGTATATTGTAATTTCATTGTAAATCTGGACCGTTCATTATAAGGTCACAAATCTAACGGTAGAGGTTATGTTAGGGTTTTTTGCCCTAGAAGGCAACCCTCTTTTATGAGGGAAATGTATCGTAGCCATGGATGGTGTGAATATTATATTCTGAGAGAGGAGACTGTGAGAGAAAGAATATGAAGTTACAGTGGGTTTTGCTGTAGGTTGTATCCCTTCATTTGCTGGATAATAATAAAGGAAGGACCTGGCAATTTCTCTG
>ML780632.1:443446-453915 GCA_009831015.1 Picea engelmannii
AATCCTATAGACATGTTAACAAAGGGAGTAACCAGGGAGAAACTGAGTTCTTGCTCAGATTCAGTTGGTCTTCAAGAATGAAGATGAAAATGAGAAATTTGTCAGGTCCAAGAAGGTTCAGAGTCTAGCATATACAACAACGGTGGAGTTGTTGAGATCAGTCTCCAAGTGGGAGATTGTTGGTTGTGGAGCCTGCTTATCTTCCTGATTCAGAGGTCCTTACTTTCAGCCGTGTTGATACCCTATGAAGTATTTACACCCCAGAAGTATGTACAATCTTCCACGCGGGGGAGTGCTAAGGGGGGGTATCCCCTCTACGGGGTCCGGGGGGCCTATCCCCCTGGCTAGGGGGTTTGGGGGCAAGTGGGCCCCCAGTAGGGGTTTGGGGGTAGTGTCCCCCGATGAGGGTTTGGGGGCGAAGCCCCCGAAGCAAAGATTGCCTTGTAAAAGTATATTGTAATTTCATTATAAATATGGACCGTTCATTATAAGGTCGCAAATCTAATGGTAGAGATTATGTTAGGGTTTTTTGCCCTAGAAGGCAACCCTCTTTTATGAGGGAAATGTATCACGACCATGGATGGTGTGAATATTGTATTCTGAGAGAGGAGACTGTGAGAGAAAGAAGAGGAAGTTACAGCGGGTTTTGTTGTAGGTTGTATCCCTTCATTTGATGGATAATAATAAAGGAAGGACCTGGTAATTTCTCTGGTGGACGTAGCCCACACTGGGTGAACCACATAAATCTGTGTCTCTCTTGTATTGTGTGTCTTCTATGTTTTGTTTCTGCATTTGTTTTATTTTATTACTTCACGGTCCTGTTTTTCTAACAAAACTTTAGCTGCTATTTGTAGGATATGGAGCAATAGAGGCCCAATTTTGATCCCTCCAGACCAAGAACCGATGATCCAAAAAGTGGCCAAGTATGGAATGCAGGATCCGTACATGCTCTATAAAAATATGATGTCCATACTTTATACGAGTACATACTTAGTATGTATTACTCATTTTTTGGAAAATTTCTAGGTGCAGAAGTTGGTGGATTCACGTCTTCATATTTCACTTACTTTTATATCACCAGCCTTACCTACCGCTTCCTTGTTTCATATTGTAATAAACGAATATAAACTAGCCCAAGTCCAATTGTGCTATCATATCAACACGAGGCCCTTAAAATTGAAATAGTTCACAAGTCCCCTTGTCAATTTGTATATCGCGGAACTGTGGGTGCTATTTGTAGGGCACAGAACAAGAGAGGCCCAATTTTAAGCCTGTCAGCCTGAGAACCCATGATCCAAAAATTGACTAAGTATGGAATGAGGGATCCGTACATGCTCTATGAAATCTCATGCCCATACTTTATAAAAGTACAGATTTAGTATGTATTATTCGTTTCTGGGAAAATTTCTAGGTGCGCAACTTGACGAATACATGTGTTCATATTTTCACCCACTTTTATATCACCAGTCTGATCGGCCTCTTCCCCGTTTCATATTATACAAAAATTTTGGACCGCAAGTTTCCGAATACGCGGGTTTTTCTTTTAAATAAGATATTTAACATCCTTTAATAATTTTATGTAATTAAATTGTACAATATCAATATTTAATATTAATACTTTAGTATTGAAAATAATTTTTTTAGGTAGTGTTAGATAGTTGATAGGGATCACCATCTATAAACAATCACAATATTGAGCCTGCCAGTCATGGAGTCTGTCTATCAATTTGTATATGGCGGAACTCCGAGTGTTGTTTGAAGGACACAGAACAATAGAAATGCAATGTTGAGCCAGCCAGCCCGCAAGTCCTCCTGTCAATTTGTATATCACAGAACTCTTGGGTGCTATTTGTAGGACACAGAACAATAGAGGCCCAATTTTGAGCCCGCAAGCCCGAGAACCCGTGATAAAAAAAGTGGCTAAGTATGAAATGCAGAATCCTTACATTCTCTATAAAATCTCATGGTCGTACTTTCTATAAGTACATATTATGTATTACACATTTTTTCAGAAAATTTCTTTGTGTGAAAGTTGGTGGATTCACGTCTTTAGATTTCACTTACTTTTATATCACCAGCCCGACCGACCGCTTCCCCATTTCATATTGTACAAACCTTTTTGTCTAATTAAATTGTACGATATCAATATTTAATATTAATAATTTAGTATTGAAAATAATGTTTTTAGATAATGTTAAATAGTTGATAGGGATTACCATTAGTAAACAATTGCAATCTTGAGGCTGCCAACCCTGGAGTTTGTCTGTCAATTTGTATATCGCGGAACTCCGAGTGTTGTTTGTATGACACAAAATAATAGGAGTGCAATGTTGACCCAGCTAGCCCATAGGTCCGCTTGTCAATTTGTATATCGCGGAATTATGGGTGTTGTTTGTAGGCAACGGAACAATAGATGCCCAATTTTGAGCCCGCCAGCCCATGAACCCACAATCCAAAAGAACCTGCAATCCAAAAAGTCTCTAAGTATGGAATGAGAGATCCGTACATCCTCTATAAAATCTCATGTTCATACTTTATAGTACATATTTAGTGTGTATTACTCATTTTTCGGAAAATTTCTAGGTGCGAAAGTTGGTGGATTCACGTCTTCAGATTCCACTTACTTTTATATCACCAGCTCGACCGATGGCTTCCCCATTTCATATTGTACAAAAATTTTGGCTTGCGGTTTTCCAAATAGGCGGGTTACTAGATAGGTGGGTTCAATATTGCATTTTCATTGTTCTGATACCTGCAAACAACACCCTGACTTTTGCGACCCACAAATTAGCAAACAAATTGAAATAAAAGAATATATACTATGCAAAGTCTAATGGAACAATCATATGAACGAGAGGAAATTCAAATTCAAATTCATCGTTGTTATACTTGTGGTAAAGCTAACAGTACAAAAACTTTACTTAAACATCCAAAACATGATTGTCTTGCAACTTTTCTATGCTTCTCTTATACAAATAGATCCTGGAAATTACAAACACCGCTCGTTGTATCTACTCCTTGATTGAAGAACTTGTTAACATGTTTAATGCACTCCATAGTTACTATTAAGACCAATTCCCGCTTCCGAAAATTTCCATCATCTTTCTCTTTTCTCTCTGGTTTCCCTTTATTTACTTACTCGTTTTTAAAAAAATGTCTAGGTGCAGGATTTGGCAGATTCACGTCTTCAAATTTTCATTGTTACTTTTATATCACCAGCTCGACTGACCGCTTCCACATTTCATATTGAACAAAATTTTTGAATCGTGGGTTCCTGCATAGGCGGGTTTAACATTGCGTTTCCATTGTTCCGCCACCTGCAACTACCACCCGGACTTCCACGAATTACATATTAGCAAACAAATTCCTCTTCATTTTGTATGCTTTTGCTTTCTATTTACTTGGTCCTTTTACCGAATGTCTCATTCTTTTATATACAAAAACCGAAGTTCAACAATATACAAATTTCCCTCTCGACATGGTGCTTCTGTTGTTCCCTTACACACAAACAACACCCGAAATTCCATGACACACAAATTGACGGCGAATATCTGTCACTAAGATGAAATATGGCCATTGCCCCTTCATGTCTCCTGGGTATATCTTCTGCCCTTTTTTTTTGTAACCCGTCCGACCGCTTTCCATACTTGGGCATTTCTTGGAATCTGTTTCACAGGTTGGTGGGTCCACATAATGTACAATGCTTCATCACAATTCGCCATCACTGCTACCTTCGTACTTATTTCCAAATATGCAATAATTAATCTTTAATGCTAGTAGTTCATCCTGCAGGAACCGTTGAGATTGTCATTAATGTCTGGAAGGTTGGATTGTCATTACTATGAATTAAACCATGACTTGCGGATAAGAGTGTTATCCTTTCCAAGTATTCATTTCAAACATGATGCAATCTGTTTTCATGCGCCGACGGGTTGGTGCCTTTAAGAAATCTCTAATTCTTAATCTCTCTTCGTTGTCACCACAAACTTTTCACTTTTTTCTAAATATGCAATTAGTGAAATTTAATGGTAACAACTCATTTCGCACAAACCCTGGAGATTGTCATTGATCAGTGGAAGGCTCGAGGAGATATTCCATTGATACGCATTAAGCCATAATTTGTGGAGGGTTATATTATCCCTCCCTAATTTTCATTTCAAACATCATCTGTAGCAAACAAAAATCCTTGTTAACTTGTGGCAGCAGTTCTATCTAGATACAGTAAACACATTTAGGCATAATGGCCAGAGGTTCCACTATTCCAGGGCATATTCTTACTACTCATCTCCCTCCGCCCAGGAGCAAAAAAGGAGATGGTCCCTTGGTACATCGAGAGATATATTTCAAGCCAAATAATTCCAAGGCAACCTTGCCTGCTCAGAGAACCTGACCAGCTGCATTGATGGCTGACGCATAGGTTGATGTCATGGATTCTGATCTGGAAGAAGATGATCTGATGGGCGATGATATACCAATGGATGATGGCAATGTAGAGACTGTTCCCACTACTGCACCCAAATTAAAATCAACCATAATGGGCGAAACTTCCCGACTCGGTGATGGCGGTCCTTACAACACCAAAAGGAGCTTCAGAAAAGAAACCGACGTTGTCAATTTGCAGCTCGAAAGTACGAATTCCAGAGGTCCAAAATAGTTCGTTCTGGGCAGAAAAGTTTCACTGTAAAGAAATGATATGTTGATGCTCCCAGAGATATATTTCAAGGAAAAAAATTATTCACTTGCAGGACTAATGTCCTTTTCTTTGGATATACAATTAACATATTTGGGAATCAGGTCCAAAACTCTCACTGGTGCAAGGCATATTTCTACTAGTTATCTCCTTCCACCCAGAATGAACTAATTTGGGCCTCTGAAATTGCACGTGCAACCTATGTCCCTGAAGTTTTTTCAACTGTGCAAAGGCGGTTTCTAGTTGTGTCCTAAGTTTCAATTAAGGGCTATTCGATTTTCCCTACAATGTTTTTTCGTCTTTTTCATCATGGGAAGCTTCTGAGAACTATCAATTTTACCACAGGATGTTTCATCGAGGAGAAAACTGAAAGGATCCTGCATACTATGAATCTCGTGCTTGTGTTTGTGGCAGATACGTTCAATGTTTTGGCCTGAAGAATTGGGTCCAATTTGTAAGGATAGATGTACAATACTCGATGTTTTTCTTTCTTTTTTTTAAATGGATTTGCTATTAAAAAAAATTGCCTTTGAGTCTTCGTTGTTGCTTCTTTTCTGGATTTAATGTCTATTCTCATTGGCATGGTTCGGTGGTCTCGTAGTTCTTCGATATTGTGTTTACTTAGGTTACTTGTTCTAAGATGGAACATCTAACAATTATATGACAATGTATTGTGTCAATCCACCCAGATTTTATGCAAACAAAAAATGGATTGCACATAGTTTCAAACCAACATTCAATTCTATTCGTAATGCAGATAGAACATAGCAATACCAAAGTACAATGTTGCAACAAAATCGTCATTCTTGTTTCTAGACATACAGTTATTAAGTTTTAACGCTAACAAACCATAATGCAATAAGTTTAATGCTTAAGTTAATATGTTATAGTCATGGAAGAATGTATCAAGAACACACTTATAGCCACACGTTCCAATAAAATCTAATCTTCAACAAAGATTTGCTAACAATTAGTAGAAAATGAAGTTTAAGACTTAAGTTAATATGTTACAGTCATGGAAGAATTTATCAAGAACATACTTGCACCCATAGGTTGCAATAAAATCTAATCTTCAACAAAGCATTTGCTGACAATTAGTAGAAAATGATGGTTTTGCAACAATGGGGCTTGTTTGAAACCAATTCGCGATTACGAAAACTACCATTTGCCTTTCTATTTTCCCACTCGTTTATCCCTTCCAGTTTATATTCTTGGTTACTTAATCAATTTTTTCCGAAAATGCCTTGCTGCGCGGCTTGGTGGATTCACGCGTTTCGACCGAGCATTTCCCCTTTCTCTAAATTGGCCCTCTATTGTTCTGTGTCCTAGAAGTAGCACCCAAAATTCCACAATATACAAATTGACAGGAGGACTTGCACGCTAGATGGCTCAAGATTGCACTTCTATTTTTCTATGACTTCCAAACAACATTCGGAGCTCCGCGATATACAAATTGACACATGGGCTCCAGGGCCGGTGGACTCAAGATTGCTGTTGTTTATAGATGGAAAAGTGATAAAACGATCCATACTACATTTGCATCATAGAAGCTATATTAATGGGAAAAGAAATTTCTTTATAGTTCAGTGTCCTACAAACAACACCCAGAGTTCTGCACTATACAAATTGATAGCTAGACTTGCGGGTTGGATGGCTAAAAAAATTATTCGGAGTTCCGCGATATACAAATTGACAAACGAAGCATACAACCAAGAACCAATTAAACTCACGGATTGTATTCCTAGTCGCTATTTTCTGTGCTCGCCACCTTCGCACTTCTTTCCAAGTATATATCTTGGCAGGAAAATGGGATATCTGTTACAGATGTGAATATATTGGCCCTTCTTTTCCATCTTCTATACTTAGCCAAATATTCCTTTGTCGCTTTGCAACTCGAAAGTAGGAATTCCAGAGGTCCAAAATAGTCCGTTATGGGCGGAAGAGTTTCACTGTAAAGAAATGATATGTTGATGCTCCTAGAGATATATTTCAAGGAAAACAATTATTCACTTGCAAGACTAATGTCCTATTCTCTAGATATACAATTAACATATTTGGGAATCAGGTCCAAAACTCTCACTGGTGCAAGGCATATTTCTACTAGTTATCTCCTTCCACCTAGAATGCACTAATTTGGGCCTCTGAAATTGCACGTGCAACCTATGTCCCCGAAGTTTTTTTGACTGTGCAAAGATGGTTTCTAGTTGTGTCCTAACTTTCAGTTAAGGGCTATTTGATTTGCCCTGCAACGTTTTTCGTCTTCTTCATCACGGGAAGCTTCTGAGAACTATCAATTTTACCACAGGATGTTTCCTTGAGGAGAAAACTGAAAGGATCCTGCATACTGTGGATCTCGTGCCTGTGTTTGTGGAAGATACGTTCAATGTTTTGGCCTGAAGAACTGGGTCCAATTTCTAAGGATAGATGTACAATACTCGGTTTTTTTTTTTTTTTTAAATGGATTTGCTATTAAAAAAAATTGCCTTGGAGTCTTCGTTGTTGCTTCTTTTCTGTATTTAATGTCTGTTCTCATTGGCATGGTTTGGTGGTCTCGTAGTTCTTCGATATTGTGTTTACTTAGGTTATTTGTTCTATGATGGAACATCTAACAATTATATGACAATGTACTGTGTCAATCCACCAGGATTTTATGCAAACAAAAAATGGATTGCACATAGTTTCAAACCAACGTTCAATTCTATTCGTAATGCAGATAGAACATAGCAATACCAAAGTACAATGTTGCAACAAAATCGTCATTCTTGTTTCTAGACATGCAGTTATTAAGTTTTAATGCTAACAACCCATAATGCAATAAGTTTAATGCTTAAGTTAATATGTTACAGTCATGGAAGAATGTATCAAGAACACACTTATAGCCACACGTTCCAATAAAATCTAATCTTCAACAAAGCATTTGCTAACAATTAGTAGAAAATGAAGTTTAATACTTAAGTTAATATGTTACAGTCATGGAAGAATTTATCAAGAACATACCTGCACCCACAGGTTGCAATAAAATCTAATCTTCAACAAAGCATTTGCTGACAGTTAGTAGAAAATGATGGTTTTGCAATAATGGGGCTTATTTGAAACCAATTCGTGATTACAAAAACTACCATCTGCCTTTCTATTTTCCCACTCGTTTATCCCTTGCAGTTTATATTCTTGGTTACTTAATCATTTTTTTCCAAAAATGCCTTGCTGGGCGGGTTGGCGGATTCACGCGTTTTGACGAGCTTTTCCCCTTTCTCTAAATTGGCCCTCTATTGTTCTATGTCCTAGAAGTAGCACCCAGAATTCCACAATATACAAATTGACAGGAGGACTTGCACACTAGATGGCTCAAGATTGCACTTCTATTTTTCTATGACCTCCAAACAACATTCGGAGCTCCGCGATATACAAATTGACACACGGGCTCCAGGGCCGGTGGGCTCAAGATTGCCATTGTTTACAAATGGAAAAGTGCTAAAATGAGCCATACTACATTTGCATCATAGAAGCTATATTAAAGGGAAAATAAATTTCTTTATAGTTCAGTGTCCTACAAACAACACCCAGAGTTCTGCACTATACAAATTGATAGCTAGACTTTTGGGTTGGATGGCTAAAAAAATTATTCGGAGTTCCGCGATATACAAATTGACAGACGAAGCATACAACCAAGAACCAATTAAACTCACGGATTGTATTCCTAGTCGCTATTTTCTATGCCCGCCACCTTCGCACTTCTTTCCAAGTATATATGTTGGCAGGAAAATGGGATATCTTTTACAGATGTGAATATATTGGCCCTTCTTTTCTATCTTCTATACTTAGCCAAATACTAGTTTCTCTTTTCCCTAAACTTTATCTTTCTCGTCACTTATTATTTTTTTCGAAAATGTCTGCCTGTGTGCGTGGGCAGACTTATAGGTTCACGCTTGCACTTGTTCTCCTATATCACGACATCGACCGATCGCTTCCCCATTCCATACCCAAAAACTTTTTCGACCGTGGATTCTTGGTAGGTGGGCTCTAGATTGGACTTCTATTGTTCCATGACCTGCGAACAATACCGTCACTTCCGCGATATACAAATTTACAATCGGACTCAGATCATACCCTCTTTCATATTACAGTCTACCTATCATGCCCTCTTCCATGGTATACATTTTTCACTAAAAACTTCCTAGAAATACAATTTAACTATCGTTTCTTCACGTCTTCTGTAGAACTATTGTCACCCCATTTTGAAGCTCGTCTGTCCGCTTTCCATACTTCGCCATTTCTTCAAATTTATTTCGTGGATCGTCCGTTTGACGCGTTCAAGAAATATTCAGCTCCTAATCGTTGTTTCATGTGCCCAAACCCTTTTTCAATTACCAATTACCAATTATATATAAGATCTTAATTCTAGGCATGCAATTAGCAAGCGTTAATTTCAAACATCATGGAATGTCATTTGCGCATCGTCGGGTTGGTTCGTTCATGAAAACTTCAGTCCTCGCTTCCGAGAACGAGTTCGCCCGACCGTTTCCCTATTCCATACTTACCCACTTTCCCGGAATTCCGCAAATATACAAACCAACCGCTGAACTTCCCCATCATGCTCTCTTCCGTTTTACACATTTTGCAGTGAAAAATTCTGATACATAAAATTTGACCCTGGAACACTCGCCTCTCCTCAGTATCCCCGTAACCCTTTTTTGAATCTCGTCTGACCGCTTTTCAGACCTTGCCATTCATTCATTTCTCTCTCCCGTCTCCGTGACCTTCGCACTTGTCTATGAACAAATTTTTATTTTGTTATATACTTTAAAAAAATAAATGGTGCTCTACATGCCAAGTGCCATTTACTGCATGGATAAATTTCCATTTTTTTTCTTCCACTATGAATAAATTGTATTTTGTTATATACTTTCAAAAAATAAATGGTGCTCTACATGCCAAGCATCATTTACTGCATGGATACCACCTGTGCTTCATACTGCTTGGCACATATTTGCTTCAGTCCCATGTTCCGTGATATACATGTTGCACACAACATTTCGGTGATATACATTTTGCACCAAACACTTCCGTCATTTACAATTCGACCCCATTTTCCACAATTTACCTTGCTCTGCAGGGTCGCTCCTTAGTGCTAATGAAATTTTATGCCCCATGTTCCATGATATACATGTTGCACACAACATTTCCGTGATATACATTTTGCACCGAACTGTTTTGTCATTTACAATTCGACCCCATTTTCCACAATTTACTTTGTAACCTCGTTAGCATGGATTACGTTGCCACGCAACCTTGTCTACACTTGTCTATCTTCGATTCTGAAGCCAAGGAATCCTTCACTGTACTGGCTTTTGAACTGCGTAGTCCTCACTATAATGGGTGTAATTTAGATTATGTAAGCGTGTGGTAGCAGAGTGATAAATTTCATGGCAAAGTGGATAGGAGTTATTGAATCCAAGGGTATTCCACATGCAAAGGCTTCTATGGTAGTGTTTATGACTTTACCAGAGAATTCTTAGACATAGCTTTTGGTTGTGCTTCTCTATGTCTCACAAGTCAAAAAAGGGAGGATGCAAATAAGAAATACATGATTCTCTGTACGCTTACCGCCATTGTCACTGCTGCAAATTTTATAATTTTTTAGTTCCTACCTCATGGAAGCGTCACCATTAAGGAATCTGTATGACCGTACTTATTATTCTCTTGATGGCCCCTCTGTACATGCCCTTAAAGGTTGCCTCGATATAAGCAATGAAAGGAAGCTAAACAGTTGCAGTGCAAA
>ML780632.1:466428-497065 GCA_009831015.1 Picea engelmannii
TGGCACGTTTTTTATTAATCTCACTGTTTCTGCAGTTTATGTTTATGAATATATGAATTTCAAATTATTTGAATTCCAAAATGTTTGAATTTTATGTGTATTAATCCCTTGATTTTTTTCTATTTAGTGATTATAAATACTTTCATTATGCATTAAGGAATATCTTACAGTGGAAAATATTGCTAAGTGCTCAATCCATAAGAAATTAATGGTTCTCATGTATCATTTCTTGCTAATCAACCATGTATCTCTACATCATCAATAGATCATTCCTTTTGAATTATTTGCATTAATGTTGTGGATATCCATATTCTAACTCACAACCAACAATGCATGGACTACCTCTTGAATTATCTCCATCTAAATCCAATGACAATCCACACTCAAATAGTGGTCACTTGAAAATATTGTGACCTAAAAAATGGCATATTACAAAAATTTATTATTAAGAAATATTTTTTCTCATTTATCTTCTACATAATTATTAAATCACTTAACAATCTCATCTCAATGTTATGTAAAATTAACCTCCATAACTAGTACTATAATTACTCAATTACGAAGATGACATAAGCTAAAATTACATTATGCAAGTACACAAAATTTGGACAACCCAAACACGTCATATATATTTAGAATATGAAGTACATGCACCTATCAATATCTTATCAGGGGTTGTTAGAAGTCGAGCTCTTCAAACCCTAGCGATGGAAACCATAAGATAACATTAGCCAATAGCTCACTCCATCAGAGATCATCAACAAGGTAGCATACACAATGGTAAGTCCTTTTTGGAACCTACATTTGTATCCCACATTTTTACAAGATCAACTCCCTCTATCTTCTCGATAACAAGCACATTAGGTAGCACTAGGGTTTTAAAATTCCACAAAACCCTAACCTCTTCTCTTAACAAAGCTACATGATAAAAGTCTTTCTTTTCTCATGTAGGTATAAGTCCTAGTATTCTTAGTCTCCTTTGGAAAAAGACTTAACACTAATCTTCCCTTGGCATTCCTTTGAGAAGCCTAGTTGTTAGTTTCTTAGTTGATTCAATCCATAATTTGACCTTTTTCTCAGTCACACACATTATTCCCCTCTTCCTATCAGTGACATATATAAAATCATTTGATTTATGTGTAACCCTTCATAAATTCCAAAAAGATGAATCAATGAATCATTAATGAACTCATGTTTGTTTAGCTTGTGTATTGGGTATATGTAAATTTTATTAAACCCATCAATTATTAATAACATTTATTCAGTCTTCCATGATGTCCACTAAACTTATTGATTTTGATCAATATAATGAGAGAGTTCACATGGAAACTAGATCTTAGAATGGGTATCAATATAATGAGAGAGTTCACATGGAAACTAGATCTTAGAATGGGTATCATTTTCCACCTAAAAATAAAGGTTTTGAGGTTACATTTCATGACACACCATAGAATGTAATGCTATGCTACTAAATATCCTCCAGGGAGACTTGAAACCATTATTATTTTCCCTTCACCATCTATGATAGTTTATTGAACACTCCTACCAATTTTTTGGGTTAGAGCACACAAGGAGACAAAGGACCTTCCCAAACCCAATCCCACAAACTTGTTGATTCCATGCCATTGCCATGTCATGCCTTTCCATGCCATTTTCATGCCTTTCCAAGTAATTCCATGGCATTCCATTGCCATGCCATTGATTTTTGTTGAAGTTACTTCACACACACCTATGATTTCTTTTTCCTAAGGTTTTTCCTTGTTTATTAGTCATTATTCAGTCTCCTATATTTTAGGAAGAATATTCCTCTAGGGAGAATATTCTCTTCAATTTTCACTTGAGTTTGATCAATTGAGTGGAGTCTAGTTGCTACATTGGGATTATCACCATGCATCATTGGGATCACCACCATATAATGCACATTGTCCTTGGGATCATCACTAGAATAGTGAATTACTCATGATTCCCTAATATTCTTCCCACTTCACTCTATTTCAGTAAGTTAACTGAACACTCATAGAATAATTAACTCAGACTAGGTGGCAGTTCACTCCCATAACTTCTTGAGAGACTATACTAGGTGGAAGTTTACTCCCGTAACTATTGGTGTGTGTCCAGATCACTCTAGAACACCACTATGGCACATTAGTTACTCATGTATCCTATATCTATTGTAAATTATTCACTCTTTGAGTGTGGAATACGGTCAATGAGAATTCTTCCATTCTTTCTCTCTTGCTTCTTCTTTCTCAATTTCTCTCTGCAAATGTGTGTGGTATTTTCTAGCTGGATCTATTATGTGCATGTTCAACACATTTACATGGTATCAGATCCGACGAACTTCTAAGAAAAATACACACCAGACTCTTTTTGCAAGTACTGAATATTGAAGAACACAGAAAAGATGGATTATTCGCTAACAATACTTCTCACGCCTCATAACTATTTGGAGTGGAAGCCAAAATTTTTACTTATGCTCAGATACAAAGGCTTGCACCAAATAACTATGGAAATGGAAGTAGATCCTGATTCTACCGATGAGAAAAATGACTTTCTCAATAGACAATATATGGCCATAGGATGTATCCTCTTGTTTATTTCTCCTGAAATTATCCACCAAGTATATGATGATTCACAAGACTCAACTCCAAACGAATTATGGAACATATTGGAGGTTTTATTTGGGAATAAGGAAGATTTTATGCAGGATATTCAAAATATAGAGCGATAAGAGAAACCATCAGAAGATCAAGCCTGTTATTTTGAAGAGTCTTCTACACAAGTATCTACAAAAATTTGTATTTCATTAATTGCAGGTGATGTGTAATTCATTTTAGAATTGTTTTCTAAATTTCATGTGGAAAATATATGGAATGCATCTCAGGAGTCACATGCAGACACTTTTAAATGCACAATGCATGCATCTCAGGATACAAAAAGGGAGCCACGCACATAAGAATCAATTTGATATTTTCTGAGCAAAATTTTTAGAAACAAATTGGATATTTGAATTCCTCTTGGGAAAATATCCAATTTCAAAAAACAAATCATCCTAAATGGAGTCTGGGAAGTGAAGTTATGATTGTTTTAAATCAACAAAATTTCAACATTTTTCCAAAAACGGCCACACAGTTTTCAAAGTTTCATCTAAAATTTATTTGGATATTCTTCATTACAAGAAGAGAAAGTGGATATGTGTGGAAATCTCAATGGTGCATCTACTTCATCAGATCCATGCATACATCTGCATATTCAAAAAAATATTAAATGAGCACAAATTTGCACAGTTGTGAGGTCTTATTGGAGTGAAGGACAAGGTTGCTTAACAACTGCTTTTTGTTCCTTCTCATTTTTTTATGCATTGTAATTTGAGGGGGTTTTTTTCCCATGAGGTTTTCCCTCTTTCCTCATTTATTTTAGTCTATCTTTTGTATTTGGGTACCTAACATGGCCTCATTTCTGAGAGCCATTATTTATTTTCACCATAGTGATGTTCAGGGGGGGTGTTGAAGTTACTTCACAGACACCTAGGATTTCTTTTTCCTAAGTTTTTTCCTTGTTTATTAGTCATTATTAGTCATTATCCAGTTGCCTATATTTTAGGAAGAATATTCCTCTAGGTAGAATATTCTCTTCAGTTTGATCATTTGAGTGGAGTCTAGATGCTACATTGGGTTATCACCATGCAACATTGGGATCATCACTAGCTAATGCACATTTTCCTTTGGATCATCATCAAACTAGTGCATTACTCATGATTCCCTGATTTCCTCCTCACTTCACTATGTTTCAGTAAGTTAATTGAAGACTGAGAGACTAGTTAACTCAGAGTAGGTGGTAGTTCACTCACGTAACTGTCTGAGAGACTAGACTAGGTGGAAGTTTACTCCCGTAACTATTGTTGTGTGTCCAGATCACTCTAGAACACCACTATGGCGCATTAGCTACTCATGTATCCTATATCTATTGTAAATTATTCACTCTTTGAGTGTGGAATACGGTCAATGAGAATTCTTTCATTCTTTTTCTCTTGCTTCTTCTTTCTCAATTTCTCTCTGCAAATGTGTGTGATATTTTCTAGCTGGATCTATTATGTGCATGTTCAACACATTTACATGGTATCATATCCGACGGACTTCTAAGAAAAAGACACACCAGACTATTTTTACAAGTACTGAATATTGAAGAATGCAAAAAAGATGGATTATTCGCTGACAATACTTCTCACGCCTCATAAATATTTGGAGTGGAAGCCAAATTTTTTACTTATGCTCAGATGCAGAGACTTGTACCAAATAACTATGGAAATGGAAGTAGATCATGATTCTGCCAATGAGAAAAATGACTTTCTCAATAGACAATATATGGCCATAGGATGTATCCTCTTGTTTATTTCTCTTGAAATTCTCCACCAAGTATATGATGATTCACAAGACTCAACTTCAAATGAATTATGGAACATATTGGAGGTTTTATTTGGGAATAAGGAAGATTTTATGCAGGATATTCAAAATATAGAGCGGTAAGAGAAACCATCAGAAGATCAAGCCTCTTATTTTGAAGAGTCTTCTACACAAGTATCTACAAAAATTTGTATTCCTTTAATTGCAGGTGATGTGTAATTCATTTCAGAATTGTTTTCTAAATTTCATGTGGAAAATATATGGAATGCATATCAGGAGTCACATGCAGACACTTTTGCATGCAACATGCATGCATCTCAGGATAAAAAAAAGGGAGCCACACACATAAGAATCAATTTGATATTTTCTGAGAAACATTTTTAGAAACAAATTGGATATTTTAATTCCTCTTGGGAAAATATCCAATTTCAAAAAACAAATCATCCTAAATGGAGTTCAGGAAGTGAAGTTATGATCGTTTTAAATCAACAAAATTTCAACATTTTTCCGAAAACAACCGCACAGTTTTCAAAGTTTCATCCAAAATTTATTTGGATATTCTTCATTACAAGAAGAGAAAGTGGATATGTGTGGAAATATCAATGGTGCATCTACTTGATTAGATCTGTGCATACATCTTCATATTCAAAAAAATATTAAACGAGAATAAACTTGCACAGTTGTGAGGTCTTCTTGGAGTGAAGGACAAGGTTGCTTAACAACTGTTTTTTGTTCCTTCTCATTTTTTTATGCATTGTATTTTGAGGGGGGGTTTTCCCATGAGGTTTTCCCTCTTTCCTCGTTTATTTCAGTCTATCTTTTTTATTTGGGCACCTAACATGGCCTCATTTCTGGGAGCCATTATTTATTTTCACCATAGTGATGTTCGGGGGGGGGGTGTTGAAGTTACTTCACACACACCTAGGATTTCTTTTTCCTAAGGTATTTCCTTGTTTATTAGTTATTATTAGTCATTATCTAGTTGCCTGTATTTTAGGAAGAATATTCCTCTAGGTAGAATATTCTCTTCATTTTTCACTTCAGTTTGATCATTTGAGTGGAGTCTAGATGCTACATTGGGATTATCACCATGCAACATTGGGATCATCACTAGCTAATGCACATTGTCCTTTGGATTATCATCAGACTAGTGCATTACTTATGATTCCATGATTTCCTCCTCACTTCACTATGTTTCAGTAAGTTAATTGAAGACTGATAGACTAGTTAACTCGGACTAGGTGGCATTTCACTCACGTAACTGTCTGAGAGACTAGACTAGGTGGAAGTTTACTCCCGTAACTATTGTTGTGTGTCCAGATCACTCTAGAACACCACTATGGCGCATTAGATACTCATGTATCCTATATCTATTGTAAATTATTCACTCTTTGAGTGTGGAATACGGTTAATGAGAATTATTCCATTCTTTCTCTCTTGCTTCTTCTTTCTCAATTTCTCTCTGCAAATGTGTGTGGTATTTTCTAGCTATATCTATTCTGTACAGGTTCAACACATTTACACTTTTTCCATGCAATTTCCATGCCTTTCCATGCCATGCCATGCCATTGTCATGTAGATTCCCATGTCTTGTCATGTAGTTTATGATTTTAACCTATATAACAATAAATATAACGTTCCATAAAATTATGCAAGGAAAAATTCAAATTAAAATGTGGATTGCATTGAAACTATATATATATATATATATATATATATAGAGAGAGAGAGAGAGAGAGAGAGAGAGATAGATAGATAGATAGATATATTGTCATTTATCACAATTAAACCCTAGAAATTCACCTTGACACCATTTATTACTTTTTTGTCATAATTTTCATCCCTTTAGGGATGTCATGTCTTGAATATTGCAGGGTTTTCATGTGTCATATTTCAATTCAGCATGTAGTTGTTATCTAAAACCTATTTTAATCTTGAATTTTTATCCCCCTTTCATTTAATGATTACTTGTTTTAAGGGCTATTATATTTTTCCTTGTATTGCCTTGCCTTGCCTTGTCTTTCCATGTCTTTCCTTTGCGTTTCCTGCCATGCTATCCCTTCCATTTCCTTTCCTTTCCATGCCATTACTTTCCTTTCATTTCATTTCCTTTCCTTGCCACACCAAGTGATGCCTTGAATTTCCTTACCTTGACTTGCCTTCCCATGCCAGGTCATGCAATCCCTTTCCTCTTCATGCCTTGCCATGCCATACCTTGCATTTCCTTTCCTTTCCATGCCATGCCTTGCATTGCCTTGCCTTTACCTGCCATGCCATGCCATGCCTTGAATTTCCTTGCCTTGCCTTTCCTTTGCTTGTCATGCCATGCCATGCCTTTCCTTTGCATGTCTCTCCATGATATGTCATGCCATACCATGCCTTGCCTTACCATGCCATGCCATGCATGACTTTCCATACCTTTTGTTGCCATGCCATGCCTTTCCTTTCCTTTCCATGGTATGGCATGGTATGGTATGGTATGCTTTTCCTTGCCTTGCCATGGTATGGTATGGTATGGTATGGTATGCCTTGCCTTGGTATGGTATGGTATGGTATCCTTGGCATGGTATGGTATGCCTTTCCTTTCCATGACATTGTATGGTATGGTATGATATGGTATCCTTGGCATGGTATGGTATGGTACACCTTGCCATTCCATTTCCATGTCTCGCAATTAAACCATAGGAATAGACCTTGACACATTTTATTACATTTTTGTCATACTTTTCATCCCTTTACAGTTTCATGTCTTGAATATTGTATGGTTCTCATGTGTCATCTTGCATTTCAGCATGCATTTGTTATCTAAACCCTAGTTTAATCTTGCATTTTTATCCCCCTTTCTTTTAATGACTACTTATTTTAAGGGATGTTATATTTTTCATTGTATTTCCTTTCCTTGGCTTGCATTTCCATGCCATGCCCTGCCATGCCATGTTTTTCATTGTCTTTCCTTTCCATGCCATGCCTTGACATGTCATGCCTTGCCATAATTTTCCTTGCCATTCCATTCATTTCCTTGCATTGCATTGTCTTTCTTTTCCATGCCATGCCATTCCTTGCCTTGCCTTGCCTTGCCTTACCTTGCCTTGCCTTGTCATGCCATGCAATACCTTGTCATGCCATGCCTTGCATTTCCTTGATTTTCCATGCCATGCATTGCCTTTCCTTTCCATGCCATGCCATGTCATCCCATGAGTTTTATTGTCTTGTCTTTCCTTTCCATGCCATGACATGCCTTGCATTTCCTTGTATTGTATTGCCTTGCATTTCATTGCCTTTCTTTTCCATGTCATGCCATGCCACACATTGCATTTCCTTGCCTTTCCTTTCCTTTCCATGGTATTCCTTGCCTTGCCTTGCCTTGCCATGATATGGTATGATATGCTATGCCTTGCCTTGGTAGGGTATTCCCTTTCATGCCATGCCTTGCCTTGCCTTGCCATGGTATGGTATTCCTTCCCATGACATCCCTTGCCTTTCCATGCCATGCCTTGCCTTGCCTTTCCTTGCCTTGTATTTCCAAGTCATGGTATTGTATGGTATGCCTTGCCTTGCCTTTACAAGCCATGGTATGGTATGGTATGCATTTCCATGCCATGCCTTTCCTTTCCTTTCCATGGTATGGTATGGTATGCCTTGCCTTGCCTTACCATGGTATGGTATGGTATGGTATGCCTTGCCTTGCCTTTCCTTGCCAAGCCATGGTATGGTATGGTATGCCTTTCCTTGGTATGGTATGGTATGCCTTGCCATGGTATGGTATGGTATGGTATGACTTTCCATGTCATGCCTTGCCTTGCCTTGCCTTTCCATGGTATGGTGTTATAACAAGATTTTCCTCACCCTATGAAAATTTCCTCAGAAGGCCTTGTTCCATTTCCCTATGCAGACTTGAAGTCCCTTTTTGCAAATCCCAGGGCTAAAAACAATATTTTTCCACATATACATGCCCTACCTATTATACAACATGTGTATATGTAGGTTGCACCATTACAACCTGTGTACATCAAGTTTTGTGCCCAAAATTAAAAAAATGGTGTCGGGTTTCCATGTCACGTCACGAGATCCATGATCCTTGACCTTCCACATAATGGAAACATTCTGAATCGACCCTTCAGTTCCAATTGAAGGATATAAATGGGCCAAATGCGAGCTATGGACAAGAGGAGAAGAATTTAACTTTGAGAGAAAATTTACTCTAGAGAAATTATTCACTTCATATTGAGTATGCATCCCTTTATCCTTTTAATTAGCCCCCAAGATCTTACCTACTTTATTGAGAACCTCATTGTCTCTCTTATATGAGCTTTCCTTTGGTGAAGTATTGAAGTGGTGGAGGCCCAACAAGAAGGGACTTAGTTTCTCAGCTCTGAACCATGCCGGCACAAAATTTTGTAATTCATTTAATTATGTTGATTACATCTTAATATAAATACTCTTTTCTTGTCCAATTAATATCTTGCAAATATTTGAATTGTTATTCCATGGGCGTATTTGTTATGAATGTTGATGAATTATGATATTGAATGTGCTAACATTATATATTACCACCATATGCTTGTGTTTCTTGGTTGTTGAGCACAAGTTGCAGATGTATTTCTTTGAGTCAAGTGCTCAACGGTGGACTTTATTGAACGTCTGGACGAGGTAGGCCTTTTATCTTGTCTTATTAGCATATTTGTTTATATAGCATACCTGAGATTAGAGTTGATTTATGTAGTCATTTCCGTCTATTATGGTTTACCCCTAGCCATAGAGAGATTTTCCTTGTAACAGAATTAGCGACCATATTGAGGAAATAATATTTCTTTCGGGGTTTGGAGTGTTTTTATCCTTTGATTGCTCTCGTTTATATTGAGTCTCTTGTCATATGACTACTTGAAAACATCTGTTCATACTGAGTCTGATTTTCTTAGCCTTATCCATAGCCTGGCTGTATTTTAACACATATAGACGGGTTTTTACCTGACATTCATGTATATAAGTGTGATGTCCTTATGGAAGAGGCATATATATGCGCTTTTCTCCTAAACAGTCACGTACATCATCATTTTTTTCTTATTTTTTGGGTTTGATGTTTGTTGGGTAATTTTTTATGGTTGATAAGTCTTCTTGGATCTATGTTATGACTGTTAAGTGTCTGTGGAATGATAGGAAACCTTTCTTTGGTTGAATTTTTGGGCAGTTCATTTCTCATCATCCTTTTCATTTGATTTCCCTTGCATATTGGGTTGGGTGTTTCCTTATTTATATCCTACTTGGTTTGTCTCTGTTTACATATAGTAGAAGTTTTATATCAAGTTGTTGTTTAGTGCTTTCATTTTCATTCTTTTATATTGAAAATGAAAAAATATTAGGCATTTTACATTGATGGCATTTGATCTTTTGGGTTCTTATCATTGATCTTAGTACATATAAAGAAAGATTTCATCTTATTTGGAATTGCAAAACTAAATTGGAAATTTCATTTTGAAAAGAATATCATTTATTGGGAATTGATGTTAGGAATTTGCATTTTATTCATATTCATTTACTTTACTTGCTGAGTCATAACATCATTAGTTTCACGGCCACACCTTTTTTGAGTAAGCAAGGCCACTAAAAGCAGCGTTGATAATTTAAAATGATTAGAAACGATTTTATTTTCTAGGGTGCACAAACTAGCTTAGGATTTAGAGCCTTGGAATAGGATTTTGTGAGTAAACTTCTCCAAGGCTATTAAGTCAACATATGTGTCTGACTAAGGGAGTGGTGAAATCCATTGTATAATTGGTGATGTTAGGAGGCTCCGCTTGCACCAGAGTTAAACACGAGGTTGTGTGAGGTTAGTTGAGGGTATATCCCCCCAATAACTTCTTAGCGTCATATATATTGTTGGGGATCTATTCATATATGGGGATCTTGCTAGTACCTTTACCTCTGTGAGAGGCGGTGATTTCGAGGTTTCGGGCTTTGTTACTCTGCCCATATGGTGGACTAGACTTGAAACTGTTTTCCTGCGCATCAGTTATATCATGGTTTCTTATTTGCTTGACATAGGTACCACATAGGTTACTTGCAGGGGTTATTCTACAGGTACCCTAGGTTAGATAAGGGTCATACATAACATAGCCTTTATGGAGGATTACCTCTCCGAGGGATCTGACCGAATGGTTGTTAAGTCCACGAGGGCCCTTATAACTGATTCTGATACCTCCGATATTTAGCAGGGAGTCTCAAGCCCCTCTTGGGCGAGACATACCTACTTTAGGGAGGGAGGCCCCTTTTAGCCACTTTATCTTATTTGTGTGCATATTGGACTTTTGTTTATTTTTGGTGTGCTCTTTGATTATTAGTTGACCTTAGGATTTTGTATTGCTTCATGAGTTTTCTTATCATGGATAGTGGAGACCCTTTGATTCCCTCATTTAATGCTACCTCCCCCATGACATTCTATCCTTTCATGGGGATGAATCTGTATGTGTTTCATAATGGTATGCATAATTATGATACTCAGTCAATGCCTTGGGTCTCTAATCATTTCCCTCTTAATATGTCTATACATTAACCCGGGGGCACGATGGATCCAATGTATATGTCTTTGTTTGATAGGGCTCATATCCCCCAACTGACTCTCACAGTGGGAGGTTGGAGTCTCCCCTCTTAAAGATCCAATCATGGTCTCACTTTTTCAGGAGAAACTGCTCCAATGGGTGGTTATTCTTCTTATTATATGCCACCCATATATCATTCATCCGCTATGTCAGTTCCTACGAACACTTTTCTCATGACGAACCTCCATCTATTCTCTAGTATTTCATATGGAGGGAGTCAATTCTATGGTATGGGATAACCCCTTCACGAAACCCCTTCATATGGGGGTAATATACATCCTCACCTGAATAACCCATGTCATGCATTTGTCTCTTTACAGACATCTAATTCAGTGATGATGCCCGTACAAAATTATATGGATCAATTAGGAGAAGGATGCTACCTTTCCAAGCAGGGACATGGTGTATACCATAATCCTTCATGGACTACAACTTCTCAAAACCAGTCTTTCATGGGACCTTGGTCTCAAATGCCACAACTAACCGCCCCCACTATTCCTTTCATTGCAAGTCATACTGGAGTTCCATCACCAATCTCTGCTAGTCATGTTGGAGATTGGTCAACAACCTCTGCAAGCCATGTTGAATACCAACAACCAGCCACTGCAATCCATGCTGGGAGCACCACTATTGTCACCATGATTCATACTGACATAACACCTCCAACCTCTTCTAGTCACGTTGAGAGAATGTCACCAACCATTGTGAGTGACACTGAGGGAATTCATATGTTTGAGAAGCCTATATGTGTAAGAAGTAAGCCCAAGTTCCTTTGTAGTCTTTGCAAAGGAAATCACCTTACTCATTTGTGCCCTGCTACTGTTTTGGTACAATAAGCATGGTCTTTGCCCGGGGGCCCTTTGGGTTTTGAGTCGTCTTTGGTTTCCCAACACTTTGTTTCTCCTTTGATTGACACAATAGTCACGCCGATGCAATTATCACCCGACCCCACTCTTGTTTTAAGGAGTGAGATATATTTGGACCATGTCATTAACATTTCTATCTAGGCACCTTATGAACAAGAGAGAGTTTTACTCTCCCTGAGTACTCTCCCTCCAAGTCTTTTAGAGGTTTCCTTTGACTGGGATGTTCTTGTGGGGTATCAAATTCCTTCTCCTATGCCCTTTTAAATAAGAAGCGTTTTATGATATATCATTGAGAAGGTAACCTCTGCTGGCACTTTATCCTCCCTGACTTGGAAATATTTGGGTTTTCCCAAGCTTGTGTCAACTATTTGTAAGTTGCTGACCTTTCACAGAAATCCTACATGGGGGACTTGGCCCCCCCATGACATGCCGCCTAGAAACCCCCCAATGAGTCTAATTTAATCTCTTTTCTGACTCTCTCAAAAAGAGAAAATATTGTTGAGTGAAGTTGTCTCTTTCACACTCGTAAATTGGATTTGAAAGGACATCTATTTGGTGCAAGTTTATCCCTTTTTAAAACCAAGTAGACTAAGATTACAAAAAAGGACATTTTTTGGCATTAAGTTGTAATTGCATCTCATTCTCTTGCTTGTAGTATTGAGCCTATTTCTAGTTCTCACTTTTTCATTATAAGCCTTTCACCTCAGCAGTTTGCATCATCATCCAAGCAAATCCTTTTTTATATTCTTTGTATCCTGACACCCTATACCCAAGAGGAAACATTCCCCCAAGTGTCCATCTCCTACATGCACCTCCTTGCATTGAGCGTAGGTATGTTCCACTGTTGGAACTAGATTACTTACTTGCGACACTCATTTACTCCTCTATATCATAGCATTCATTTGACTATGAAAAACCAAAAAAATATGAGCAAGAGAGGAATATTATCTTATATTGGTAGTAGTCGTGTCGCCTTTGAACATAGCACAAAAATTTTGAGTCCACATGTCATCACATCTTTTGTTTTAGCACGACCTTAGGAAGTTGAGCTTGTTACAAAGAGTTTACTCCCCTGACTGGTTACTCTTCCAATCCCTATGTAGAGTTTGATTGATTCCTCTTGCGTCTCAAAGTTTCATCATTGATTCTATTCTACCAGAGTATTCCATATGTCCCGTGCTCTTGTTCAAAGGATGTCTATCAATCTGTGTCAGCCACTCCTCAGAATTCTTGACTTTGCATGTCGACCATACCCTCAGTCTGTTTCAGAGTCACATGAAGTTGTAGTCCTATTGTACACCCTAGTCCTACTTTCATCATTGGTAGGTAACCTTGAACCAAGCAGTCGACATTTCATCACTGGTTGTTGACTAGTTGGTTTCCCTTGTGTTTGACGGCAAGAAATATATCCAGACACTGGGATTTGTGTAGTGTCTTGGATGCCATTATCCTTATTGGTGGTTTCCGCACTTTTGTCAGCAGTTTTCCTTATTGACTACTATTCATAGGGTCATTTCCATGTACCGCTTGCATCTGGCACACGTGAAAGACACACAAGGTCATTGGTTCATGAACATGTTCTTTGTCTAATTTCCTCCAAATCATGAATCTCCTACTTTGTACCTCGTGATGAATGATGAGAGATGCCTCAATTCTCTCCTTTCAATGGGTCTCCTTCCATCAACTTCAACCCATCTATTCTGGAAGCGAGACCTAGAGTCCTATGAGTACCTAGAGGCTTGCAGTAATTAGTAGCAGGTTCTCTCACCATCGATAGTTGGGAATACATCAATGTCTCTTGATCGATGGATTCTTTAAGTGTTCGACCGCGACACCTTTATTCACCCATGTAAGAATGTACTTGGTGCTTTGATACCTACATTCATTATCAATAGGATGTCTCACGTTTGTTAATGGTATACCTTAATGATCGGTAATCAAACAAATTCTCATTGTGTTTGACCTCAACTCCTTTATTCACACGATGTAGACTTGCACCTTTGGAGGAATGTGTAGAAGACTTGAAGACATCAGTTCATAGTCACAGCTTTCCTAAGCTCTTTTTATCTTTCATTGGACCAATACCTATGTGACTTTAGTTATCATGGGAGGTTAGATTGTACTCCATTGTATATATATATCTTCAGATTGATTTTGAGACTAGTTTTATTGGGCCTTGTTCATGACTATGACAACATTTTGCATGTAGCCACCTTTGTATAATTCAGGGATGATTTTAAGGGCTAAATTTCGCTCATGGGATAATTTTCCATGGTTTTTCTCAAAAAAATATTCTCTATTCTAAAAATGATTCGCCCAAATTCTATTGGATAAAATTATTTTACCTAAAAAATCGCCAAAATTTTATACCAACTATACAAAATCCTTAGAAATTTGAATATTTTAACAAAAATATCGCCAAACATTTTATAGTTGGCATATGAAAGATGACTAAGATTCGCCAAGGTTTCTACATTTTAAAATATATTTCCATCCTGAAAATCATCCCTATTTGTATTGCCTATTCATGGCCATGAACAACTGTTTGGTATATTTTCACATGGATCTGCAGTGTAATCCAAATTGACATCCATGTGCACAAAGTCAATGCAGATTGTAATATTGTCATGAGAAACTAGTTCATCCAACTAGGTCTCCATTACTCCACTTTTGGGTATTATAATGTATTTTGGCCATCACATATACTCCTCTGACCTCACACATTAGAGGAAATATGTTATAGCAAGATTTTCCTCAACCTATGCAAATTTTCTCAGAAGGCCTTGTTCCATTTCCCTATGCAGACTTGAATTCCCTTTTTGCAAATCCCGGAGCTAAAAACAATATTTTTCCACATATATGCACCCTACATGTTATACAACATGCATATAAGGAAGTTGCACCACTATAACCTACGTACATCGGGTTTTGTGACCAAAATTAAAAAATCATGTTGGGGTTCCATGTCACGTCACAAGATCCATGATCCTTGACCTTCCACATACTGGAAACATTCTGAATCGGCCCTTCAGTTCCACTTGAAGGCTATAAATGGGCCAAATCCAAGCTATGGAAAAGAGGAGAAGAATTCAACTTTGAGAGCAAAGTTACTTTGGAGAAATTATTCACTTCATATTGAGTCTACATCCTTTTATCCTTTTAAGTATGAACACATTGTTCAACCCCCGAGCTCTTCCCTACTTGATTGAGAACCTCATTGTCTCTCTTATATGAGCCTGCCCTTGGTGGAGGATTGAAGTGGTGGAGGTCCAGTTGGAAGGGGCTTAGTTTCTTGGTTCCGAACCGTGCCAACACAAAAGTTTGTAATTCATTTACTTCTACAGATTACATATTAATATAAATGCTCTTTTCTCATCCAATTAATATCTTGAAAATATTTGAATTGTTATTCCATGGGCCCATATTTGTTATGAATGATGATGGATTATGATATTAAATGTGCTAAAATTATATATTATCACCATATTCTTGTGTTTCTTGGTTATTGAGGACAAGTTGCAGGTGTATTTATTTGAGTCAAGTGCTCAACTGTGGACTTTATCGAATGTCTGGATGAGGTAGGCCTTTTATCTTGTCTGGTTATCATATTTGTTTATATAGCATACTTGATATTAGAGTTGATTTCTGCAGTCATTTTCGTCTATTCTGGTTTACCCCTATCCATAGATAGATTTTACTCATAACATATGGTATGCCTTGCCATGCCATGTGTTGCCCCTTGACCAAGTTTTGGAGAACCTTGGTCATGTTTGACCATTTTTTGGACTTCAACAGGTTGGTCGAAGATGTAGCGCAAAGCGAAGCGGAGATCACGGGATCTCACCCCCCTTTTAGGGATTTTTGGGTTTAGGGTTTGTTATCGCTTAGTTTGTAGGATAGGTTAAGTATCTTGAAGGCAAGAGTCAAACTGGTGTAACAGGAGCTTCCCCACCCACTGTCACCTCGATGGGGAGCTCTTTCTATTCAGGGTGGCTAATCCCAAGGGAGACGTCCCTAGTAATCTGGGGTATTGAAGGAAAAAGGACAAAGGGGTTAAGGCTCGAATGTTAAGGTAAACTTTCCCTTCACAGATTACTGCCAAGAAGATAGTCAAAGAGAAGGTATTCCACTGAAAAATGCACCTGTTTGCGAGACAAGGCAATGATAAAACTAAAACGTGCAAACAATGGTTAGTACTTCAATAAATTAATGACTATCTTTAATATATATATGAGTATAAATAAATGTAATTATTGACGAAGTCAATGATTGCAATAAAGGCTATTGCATATAATATTACTTCTT
The DNA here is from genome assembly GCA_009831015.1 of Picea engelmannii. Lineage (NCBI taxonomy): Eukaryota > Viridiplantae > Streptophyta > Pinopsida > Pinales > Pinaceae > Picea > Picea engelmannii. The sequence continues at coordinate 482,599 of ML780632.1, forward strand.
CAATAAATACAAAATGATAGAGCATTCAATGTACAATTTCAATCCTTGAATTATCACAATGCATTAAATATCATAAATGTGCTGATATATATAATCTTGCTGCGTCAATCCTACTAAGGGTGATGTCAGGCCTATTCTAGGTTAGTTTTGCTAGACTATGAGATGGACGTTTTGCTAAATAGGCCAATGAAAATAACCAATACTTCAAAGTCTATTTTCTAGATGACAAAACCACAACGTTTTATGCCAAACAAGAGTTCAAGAGAGGCATGATGTCATCATAGAGTTAGGGTTAGTAAGTCGTTAGGGTTAGTTAGGGTTTCAATTTAAGAGTTTTATGAAGGTTGTTTTAACACAAAAGGCTCAACGTTGCAAGTCTAGACTGGTGCCTTAGGGTAAATGGGGTCAAGGAGTGAGGCTAAAGGCTTGGAAGGATATAAATTTAAGGACAAGAAGGTTAGGCTTTCTAGTGCTGCAATGGCAGGGCCACAAAGTCAAAACCCTAAGGGGAGGTGGCTCATTCCAGTGTTGCTTAAGCAAGGCCTCATGCTCCTCCCTCTTTCGTTAAAACTCTTTGGCAAAACGGCTAGCTTCAAAACATAAATTTAGGGCTGAAAAGTGTTGTAGATCCAAGGCTTTTCAAACCCTAAAGGTCAAAACCCTAGGTGTAAAATTAATTAGGCCTAGGACATCTTCCTTCTTAAACTTGTATTAAGAAACTAACTCAGAAAAAGGGGAACTAGTGTAGCAACAGTTAGGCTAGGTTCTCCTTAATCAATGGCTAAACAAGTTTTTATCATGGGGACATGAAGCAATGACCTACTTGTGTGCTTTCTCCCTAGGGTTTCAATGATTAAGCAAAATAGCAACAATGTAACCATAAAAATAAGACATTTAACCTACAACCATTCAATCAAGAAGTTTTGCATGAAAAATGTACTTACAAATCAATGACGAGCTAATCAAACCCTAGTTGTAAACCTTCCAAAGATAAAAACACCATAAGCATGCCAAAAATGATCCTCCTCAAGTGTAGCGCCTCAACTCCAAGAGCCAAATACAAAGACAAAAGACTAAAAGTGTTACTCTCACAAGAGAGTGAGTTGTGTTATTTTCAAAATGAGGCTCAACGTCCTCTACTTATATCATCCAAATGACCTTTAATTACAAAAATAGGTCATTAAAACAACCGACAAGGATGACTTAGCAATATTACATTATTTCTCACATTAAATGCTAAAATGTCAAATTATGAGATAAAAAGGGAGATGTCAGGCCCCTCTGAGGGAGACGTTGGCCCTTTTTGGGAAAGATCAGCATCCAATAGGAAAAACTTTGGCCCTTCTAGGGCTCCTGCAAGATGCCACAGATGCCAAATGGTCCAAGCACACTGCCACATCCTCCAAAGAACGTCCAGCCTGCCCTGGGTGGTGTCCTGTCCATCAAAGCCATCATCTCATCTACAGGGGGTGATCCCCCCTAGGTCGATCTCTGCCAAAGTGTCCTGGTGAGGGCGTCCTTCTGTCTTCTTCATGCAATGGATCATCATGATGTTATCCTGCCTCTACCATCCCAACAACCATCTGATGGGCTCTTCATCCCCATGGAGGTCCGAGCTAATCATCTCCCCATGTGTATCGGTCCTCTGGTACTTGTCCGCCGGGTATGGTCCTGCACATCAAAGACTACGCCCTCCACGAGCTCATCAGTCCTCGGGATCATAGCAATTCAAATCATATTTCATCATTAAAGTTATCAAATAAATGCATGAAATCCCTAACACATCATCTAAGAGCTCAAAGATATTACACAGATCTACTATACAAAGCTAAGGAAACCAATAGAACAACCTATTGGGATAACACCCACAAGAGATGGATAGTTTCCTCAGAAGATCATTCAAGCCATGTTTTATGAGGTGACATGGTTTTAGGGACGTCCAGTCACAATAAGACCAAGGGTAGGTGTTGTCTATGGGTGCCTTTGTAGGAGGCGAGATGTACCCATCATGGATGCATTTTTTCCAAGCCCTTTATTGCCTTTATCTTTTTATTTATTGCTTTTCTTTCTTTTTTACTTCAAGATCTGACCAGAGGACACTGCCTTGTCTTGGTGACCAGAGCTGACAGTGTTACCCACTGGTATCTTCGCGGAAATGATAAGGCTGGCTCGTGATGAGACCCCCTTTCCCTTGGCCATGCAACCAAAGGTCACTGCCCTGGCGTGGTGACCAGATGATGGCAATGTCATATTGCTGGATACCTATGAACATAATGGCCTGGCTCATGATGATACCTCCCATCCTCTTGGTCAGGTCTTGTTTTATTATTTTTCTTAAGGTCCCTCTTGTTTCTTATCGAGAGGCTTTTTATTGCCTTCTTGGGGATCCCCTGGGCGAAGCATCTCTAGGTTTTATTTCCTATGGATTTTATCTTTTACAAACTGCTTTTACCCCCTGGGCCTTTAGCCCCTTCTTCCCACAAGACAATGTGTAACCCTCAAAGGTCATCCTAATGGTCGGACTAGGGGAATGGGATAGATGTGCGGGGTATAAGATGTAAAATGACAAAAATGGTGGGAGCGGACGATGGCTCTGCAAACTCCCTTTGGTGGCTAACCATAACCCATGAATATCAACTTGCTAAGTTATCCCATCAATCACCCCAACAATGGTCAAGTGGATTAGTGTAAGATCCAAGCAGTCATCAGAAATGAAAGGAACCTAATGCATGTATAAGAAGGTTATAACGATCAAATATGACACATACCATGATACCTCGGACCAATTACCTCATGGAGCAAGAGTCCTCTCCAATGCAAGCCCAGGCCAGTGGTGATGGAAGCTACTACTGCTGACAGGACAAATCTGACGAAGAAGAAGAAAGATGGCCCCCCAAGGGCCATGCTCAAGTCAATCCCTCTCTCGGTACTCCATGTCTAGGACCTATGGGCCTCGAGACATGATCTCCTAGTTATCCCTAGATATCGAGGATAACATCTGGCTCCAACTCGGGGACATGTGTTAACTGTAGAGCGCATGAGAACCTCAGTAATCTCTGGCATAAACCTGTAGACCTTCTCACACTTGACAAGAAAGCATCAGCAACACAAGGTGGGGTGGTATTGCCACCCCGTAAAACAATACATGTATATATATGGTAATCATAAATACAGATAGAAAATGAAACCCTTACCTGTACTTACCTGCTGGATGTATGTTGGTATAGTCAAACAACCAGTGAAGCCAATTCAATAACGTTCCTCGATACCTGCCTTTGTGCTTCATCATAAACCAAAACAGTGACAAATCAAGCACAAAAATGTCATGAGTTATAACATATATCACATCATCAGGAATCTCAAAGTCTAACTCATGGAGGCGAGTGGGAGGGACAAAATCCTGCCAAGTCCATCTCTGAGAAAAATACTCAATCCTATCCGAGAAAGGGTCATGAAAAATACAAGGTTCAGAAAACCGACTCAAAGGGCCTGTAAATTGGTTACCTAGGACATCTTCATGCTCTAGAGTCAAGGAAAGAATTGACAAAGGTTTAGTAGATGACTGGAAAATCATCAAGGGAAAGTTGAAAAACTAATTGGAGCTAGCATTACCCAACCAACCCTTGGAGTCTAGGGTTTGCCCAGGAGGAAACTCAACATGAAAAAGGTATTTCCCAACTACACCTTTAATGGAAAAGCATGGTAAAGTAACAACAGGTGGTTGGGGTGAAAAGTCACGAGAAACCTTCTTTGGGAAAACAATGTCCTTACTTGTATTAAAATCTGAGCTTAGTGGTGGTTGGAAATCACCTTCATGAAAAGAATCCAAATGCTCGAAAGAAAATTTATCAAAGTCCTCAAGGTATGACTGAAAATCATAAGGTATTGGGTCATCCTTGGTCCTTTGGATGGTAAAAACCTCATCTCCTTGTTGCCACTGGTCAAAAGTAATCTGTTTTGGTAATTGCAAAGGCAACCTCTGAAGATGACCCTTTATGTCATAGATGGGATCTGTATCATAACCAACTATATCCCACCTACATCTCCCAATATGTATGAACTCATCAATGTTATCAACGGTGTCACTATCTGCGTCATAGCATGCAAGATTTGAAAGATTTGAAAATTCATCCTCCTCCTCCTTTTCATCACAAGGTAAAGCATCATCAAAATTTAGGAAAGGAGGGTAACTCACTGTTTCTTGTTGCGCAGGCACTTCGAGGACTTTGGTGTTTTCAGCATGCATTATGGTCTCATCCTTGGGGATTACTCCTTCTTCTTCAATTGGAAGGCCTATTTCTTTGATTGCACAACAAGGACCATCAACTTCGTCCAAGGCTTCCATTTCTTCCTCACTCTCTGAATCATGGAACAAGGTGTCATTGGATTCCATAGAAGAGAAAGAACTAACCTCATCTTCCTTTTGTTGTGCAGGAGAAAAGGGTTCTCGGATGACTTCATCAACAGGAGGAGCACAAGTGGGCACTTCATCATCTTTCTTAGGTTGTTTCTCCTCAATCACGTCCTCATCCTGCTGGTTGAAAACTTGTTCCCTTCTTTCTTGCGTATCTTCAACAAAGTTTCCATGGGAGACTAGTTTTATCAAGCTGAGAGTGTCCATGGCATCGGTTCTGGTCATGAAAAGACTCTTTTCTATTTGAATGGCCATGTCATGAGCTTTTGGAAATGTTTTTGGCTTTTTCTTGTTTAGAAGGAAACTCAAATGTCCCTGAAGCCCATTAGTATAGAGGTAGACGAGGTATTTGTCTTCAGGACGATGGCTTCGAGGAATCTAGTATAGCACCTTCTGGAACCTAGCACAGTAAGCTTTGACAATCTCAGACTCTGTTTGTTTTATGCCTTCAAGATCTTTCAAAAATGATTATATATCTTCTATTTTCATGGTCCACTTTGCAAGGAAAACTTCTTCAAAAAGGTCCATAGAAGTGATGCTGGCAGCTGGAAGGTTATCATACCATATTTTGACCTCTCCATGCAGGGAGGCAGAAAAGAGTTTCATCACCAAGTCTTCAGCCTCATCGCTGATAGGGAAGCATTGAAAGAAATCCCAAAATATTCTCATGTGAGACTCGGGACATTCTCCATTGATGCCAGGAAATCGAGGGAGGAAAAACTCATAACTAGGAGGCATTGTTTTGGGATATCCTGGAATATTACTTATATCTAAAGGTCTGTAGTTTCTTGGTTCCCATTGTGAAGTCATTGTTGGCTTCGTCATTAGTGGAGTCGCCAGATAGTTTCCCTGAAACTACCAAAGAATAGGGCGAAAAAAGGTAGTGGAGTCGCCAGGTAAGCTTGTAAGAAAAAGGTCTTTGAGGCAAGGCTTACCAAAGGTTTTTTTGTTTGAGGAAGGTTTACTCAGTGTTCCCCGGCAACGGCGCCAAAATGTTATCACTCAGTTTGTAGGATAGGTTAAGTAGCTTCAAGGCAAGAGTCAAACTGGCGTAACAGGAGCTTCCCCACCCACTGTCACCTCGATGGGGGGCTCTTTCTATTCAGGGTGGCTAATCCCAAGGGAGACGTCCCTAGTAATCTGGGGTATTGAAGGAAAAAGGACAAAAGGGTTAAGGCTTGAAGGTTAAGGTAAACTTTCCCTTCATAGATTACTTCCAAGAAGATAGTCAAAGAGAAGGTATTCCACTGAAAAAGGCACCTATTTGCGAGACAAGGCAATGATAAAACTTAAACGTGCAAACAGTGGTTAGTACTTCAATAATTAATGACTATCTTTAATATATATATGAGTATAAATAAATGTAATTATTGACGAAGTCAATGATTGCAATAAAGGCTATGGCATATAATATTACTTCTTCAATAAATACAACATGATAGAGCATTCAATGTACAATTTCAATCCTTGAATTATCACAATGCATTAAATATCATAAATGTGCTGATATATATAATGTTGTTGCGTCAAGCCTACTAAGGGTGACGTCATCCCTATTCTAGGTTAGTTTTGCTAGACTATGAGATGGACGTTTTGCTAAATAGGCCAATGAAAATAACCAATACTTCAAAGTCTATTTGCTAGATGACAAAGCCACAACGTTTTATGCCAAACAAGAGTTCAAGAGAGGCATGATGTCATCATAGAGTTAGGGTTAGTAAGTCGTTAGGGTTAGTTAGGGTTTCAATTTAAGAGTTTTATGAAGGTTGTTTTAACACAAAAGGCTCAACGTTGCAAGTCTAGAATAGTGCCTTAGGGTAAATGGGGTCAAGGAGTGAGGCTAAAGGCTTGGAAGGATCTAAATTTAAGGACGAGAAGGTTAGGCTTTCTAGTGCTGCAATGGCAGGGCCACAAAGTGAAAACCCTAAGGGGAGGAGGCTCATTCCGGTGTTGATTAAGCAAGGCCTCATGCTCCTCCCTCTTTCCTTAAAACTCTTTGGCAAAACAGCTACCTTCAAAACACAAATTTAGGGCTAAAAAGTGTTATAGAGCCAAGGCTTTTCAAACCCTAAAGGTCAAAACCCTAGGTGTAAAATTAATTAGGCCTAGGACGTCTTCCTTCTTCAACTTGTATTAAGAAACTAACTCAGAAAAAGGGGAACTAGTGTACCAACGACTAGGCTAGGTTCTCCTTAATCAATGGCTAAACAAGTTTTTATCATGGGGACATGAATCAATGACCTACTTGTGTGCTTTCTCCCTAGGGTTTCAATGATTAAGCAAAATAACAACAATGTAACCATAAAAATAAGACATTTAACCTACAACCATTCAATCAAGAAGTTTTGCATGAAAAATGTACTTGCAAATCAATGAAGAGCTAATCAAACCCTAGTTGTAAACCTTCCAATGATAAAAAAACCATAAGCATGCCAAAAATGATCCTCCTCAAGTGTAGCGCCTCAACTCCAAGAGGCAAATACAAAGACAAAAGACTAAAAGTGTTACTCTCACAAGAGAGTGAGTTGTGTTATTTTCAAAATGAGGCTCAATGTCCTCTACTTATATCATCCAAATGACCTTTAATTACAAAAATAGGTCATTAAAATAGCCGACAAGGCTGACTTAACAATATTACATTATTTGTCACATTAAATGCTAAAATGTCAAATTATGAGCTAAAAAGGGAGACGTCGGGCCCCTCTGAGGGAGACGTTGGCCCTTTTTGGGCAAGATCAGCATCCAATAGGCAAAATGTTGGCCCTTCTAGGGCTCCTACAAGTTGCCACACATGCCAAATGGTCCAAGCACACTGCCACATCCTCCAAAGAATGTCCAGCCTGCCCTGGATGGCGTCCTGTCCATCAAAGCCATCATCTCATCTACAAGGGGTGATCCTCCCTAGGTCGATCTCTGCCAAAGTGTCCTGGTGAGGGCATCCTTCTGTCTTCGTCATGCAAGGGCTCATCATGATGTTGTCCTGCCTCTTCCATCCCAACAACCATCTGATGGGATTTTCAGCCCCATGGAGATCCGAGCTAATCATCTCCCCATGTGTACCGGTCCTCTGGTACCTGTCCGTCGGGTATGGTCCTGCACATCAAAGACTACACCGTCCACGGGATCATCAGTCCTCGGGATCATAGCAATGAAAATCATATTTCATCATTAAAGTTATCAAATAAATGCATGAAATCCCTAACACATCATCTAAGAGCTCAAAGATATTACACAGATCTACTATACAAAGCTAAGGAAACCAACAGAATAACCTATTAGGCTAGCACCCACAAGAGATGGATAGTTTCCTCATAAGATCATTCAAGCCATGTTTTATGAGGTGACATGGTTTTAGGGACGTCCAGTCACAGTAAGACCAAGGGCAGGTGTTGTCTATGGGTGCCTTTGTAGGAGGCGAGTTGTACCCATCATGGATGCACTTTTTCCAAGCCCTTTATTGCCTTTATCTTTTTATTTATTGCTTTTATTTCTTTCTTACTTCAAGGTCTGACCAGAGGACACTGCCCTGGCTTGGTGACCAGAGCTGACAGTGTTACCCACTGGTATCTTCGCAGAAATGATAAGGCTGGCTCGTGATGAGACCCCCTTTCCCTTGGCCATGCAACCAAAGGTCACTGCCCTGGCGTGGTGACCAGATGATGGCAATGTCATACTGCTGGATACCTATGAACATAATGGGTCGGCTCATGATGAGACCTCCCATCCTCTTGGTTAGGTCTTGTTTTATTATTTTTCTTAGGGTCCCTCTTGTTTCTTATTGAGAGGCTTTTTATTGCCTTCTCGGGGATCCCCTCGGCGAAGCATCTCTAGGTTTTATTTCCTATGGCTTTTATCTTTTACCAGCTACTTTTACCCCCTGAGCCTTTAGCCCCTTCTTCCCACAAGACAATGTGTAACCCTCAAAGGTCATCCTAATGGTCGGACTAGGGGAATGGGATAGATGTGCGGGGGATAAGATGTAAAATGACAAAAATGGTGGGAGCGGACGATGGCTTTGCAAACCCGCTTTGGTGGCTAACCATAACCCATGAATATCAACTTGCTAAGTTATCCCATGAATCACCCCAACAATGGTCAAGTGGATTAGTGTAAGATCCAAGCAGTCATCAGAAATGAAAGGAACCTAATGCATGTATAAGAAGGTTATAACGATCAAATATGACACATACCATGATACCTTGGATCAATTACCTCATGGAGAAAGAGTCCTCTCCGATGCAAGCCCAAGCCAGTGGTGATGGAAGTTTCTACTACTGACAGGACAAATCTGACGAAGAAGAAGAAAGATGGGCCCACCAGGGCCATGCTCAAGTCAATCCCTCTCTCGGTACTCCATGTCTAGGACCTGTGGGCCTCGAGACATGATCTCCTAGTTATCCCTAGATATCGGGGATAACAGGGTTTATGTAACGGGTATGGTATGTCAGCGCATTGGTTTACCCATGCCTTGGCCCCTTTTGTAATGTATAAATAGAAAGATAGGAGATGTAATTAGGGGGGCATGTGGCACTAAGTGCTATATTGTGCTGAGTGCAAGTAATGTAAGTAGTTGGATCTATGTGACTGGGCTAGCTTTGTGCATACTGTGTGTTGAGAACTTGCAAAGATTAGTGAAAGTGATTGTAAAGAGGCTTTATGTTGTGACCTAACTTGACGAAGGAGGATTTGGTGAGGTGCGCACAGATCCCCTGTCCTATGCGGAGTGGGTTGTGTGGCTATGTGAATTGAAAGAAGATAATAAAGAAGAAGAAGAGTTGGTGGACGTAGCCCCACGCTGGGGGTGAACCACATATATCCGGTGTTAAGGTTTCTTTGTGTGATTGATGTGACTTATGCTTAGTGTTGTCATATTTATGTATGTTGAATGCATCTAATATAGTAGGTTTTTTCTTAGTAATGTGAATGAATGCTAGATCTTATCTATTTCTAAGTGATAAGTGCTTGAATGTGTTATATCTTGTGGAATATTGCATTGTTCTGTAATTAGGGTTTGGACCTACGATGTGACTAAGGGCTAAATACTAATGAATGTTAACTGCTCAATACCCTGCTAAGTACTGTGATCACAGATATGTGTCCCAGCTAGGTTGTAGACACTTGAGTCCTGCAACCACCCCTACCTCTACCTCGAGTGAGACTTCATCTGCTTCACAGGTGATGCCATAAGGGCCGGTAGTTAGGGTTTTGTTGGTGCATTGTTGAAGCGTTGAACCCTAGGTTTTCCCCTGTGCCAACAAATGGTTCCATTTCCGAGACCTGAAACTGTGATTGTTGGGAACTGAAGAAAAGAAAAATATCTATGTGTACATCTATTGCTTTAGGGAGAAGTACTCTACTTGACTTGCGAAGCTCTGTGCTAAGAAAAGAAGACCAATCTGAAAAAAGGAGGTAAGATCTTAAATCTTTGTGCTCTGATAAAGGTAAGATAAGTGAAAATTTTTGTTTCAAAAGAATAGATGTAGGTATGTTTGATAGATTTTGTCCTAGTCTGAAAACTAGGGCACAACTAGAAGAAACAAGATTTGATATAAATAGATCTGATAGAACTAGTGAAAGATATGTTATTCCTATGCATAGAAAGAATTGTTGGACTAACAAGTGGATGCAGGATCCTAGAAAGAATTTTGTGCAGATCCACCACTATGATCCCATTGCACAGTATAGGAAAGGTTGGGGATCGTTCAAGAGAAAGAGAGGATTGACTCTTTGTTATAATTGTATAAGACTGAGACATCTTGTTAAGGAATGCCCTGGTCGAGGTCCTATTTTCCTTTGTTGTAAGGCTACTAGACATGAATTTTTAGATTTCCCTAGAATGATTGCTAAAGTTGAAAAGATGAACATGAGACAAGAAGACTATGAGGAGGGCCAAGAAACTAAGAATATGCTCAAGAACCAAAAATAATCAGAGACTGTATTATTACAGATGAAAGAAACCCTGAATAATCACAGAGACTTCAACTTATCAGAGGACTTAAAAGAGAAGGAGTCCATAGAAACAAGAATAAAATATTTCCACATAAACTGTGTCATGGATGAGGAAACATAGGTGAATATCATGACAGAAAGAAATTGGGAAATTTTGGGAAATCCTACTATGGTTCCTTCATTGGGAGGAATAGGATTGTTTAAAGGGAATATGATAACCCTATGTGGAATACTTACCCAGATACCTATGAGTGCTCATGGAACTTCGACAAAAGAAGAATTTGAGATCGTTAAGTTTGTTGAGAACAACGCCCCATTTGCTTTTTTTCTAGGAAAAACTTGGGTTGAGAAAGATCATATACGAAGGAAATAAGAAGAGGAAGCTCTAGAACAAAAAAAGAAAGAACTAAGAGATTTCATGGCTAGGAGAATAACACACTTAATAGAAGAAAAGGATGACAAGTCGAAGCAACTAAGGGCCAGAGACTGGGTTGTTGAAGTTGAAATAACACAGGAAGACTTGAAACACTTGTCCATATAGGAGAGTAGAGCACCTACCCTAGAAAGAGAAGAATTATTACCCTCAAACCCTATGAAAGACCCTCTACAGTGCGAAGTTAATATGACAAGAGGAGATAATAACAATAATGGAAAGAGGAAACTAATTACTCAAATCACAGGAAAGAAAACCAGGAGGATCAACAAGAAGAAAGCAAAGTTAGAGAAATTACAGGAAGTTCCAGGGAGGACCTCGCAGAAGGAAGGTTTGCAGAACTGGAACTTCGTCACGATATCAGAACAATGTAGATTTTCACTTTGCCATGACGAAGAAATATGACCATTGGAGGTGCCCTGACCGTTAGAACGATGTTCTAGAATGGCTAGAAATGCAGTTATTAACGGAACGTTCGCCATTGGACCGTTGGGACCGCGCCATAACGGATGGAATTTCATTGATTGAGGTGTTCCTCCCCGTTGGTGGATTCCGTTATGACGTTGTCTATTTATCCCATCGAGCGTTGCACCGAGAATTTTTTTTCCAATTGTGATTATTCGAGCCCACAAAAATTTGACTATTATCACACAGTTCTTATTGCAACCTTGCCATCCATCCTATTACCTTGATTGTTTGTTCATCGACCTAAGATATATGATCTCACATGTGTATGTCGGGTGACCTTAGTGTAGTAGAAAAATCTATCAAATAAATCCTAATAGACCTCATGGTTGAGAAGGTGATGTCCACAGGCATACAAGCTTCATCGACGAGAGGATTGCAAGCTTCCCCATCGAATGCACATCAATCTAGGCCATCTCGAACTGTGACAGAGAAATGAACCAAGCATCATGATGACTTGGCGAATGTGAAGCTCATCCCATCTATCATGCCTGACTACATCCCGCCTCTGCCTGGCACGGTGAGTTGTGATAGTGTCCTTAGGGACTTTGACTACACCTTGATCACTGCATACCTCCCTAAGGGGATACACGCAGTTAGACTGCAGTTGGGACAGATTATGATGTTGAATATTAGTGACTTCAACTTGGGATATCGTAAGAACCATGGAATGCTCGCACCACATAAGTATTTGACCAAGACAAATGGGACAAAGTCGAAGATCATCCCCCAGCCGTGGACAATGAACATCGTGAGGTCCACCATCCTAAACGTAATGAAGATACCCCATTTTGGAAGGAATCAGGAGGTTAACGCCTGTGTTAAAATACTGTTGTCTTTCTTCCATGGCAGTTATTTTTGGCTGGACAAACACATCATCGTCGATTCAGCGCTGATCCATCAGATCATCGGATTAAGCATGCAAGGACTAGATCCACAAGGATTTTATCCAGGGAAGGCTATAGATCGCACCCTGGTATAGAGAATCAAAGACACCTATGGTGATGTGGATAAGGGGAAGTGAGGCTACAAGGTAGCCTCTATCCAGAATGGTGCAGTGCGCCTAGCCTGACAGTTGTTCATTGTTAAGCTAGTAAGGAAGAACAGACCCACACAGGTCATGGGGTTTGTTGTTGACCTCGTGAGAAAATGCATTGAAGGACTACAAATGAACTGGGCAAGATACCTCATCAACCAGTTAGAACAAGACTTCCGCAAAGTTCATGATCAGAGCTATGAGTTACATTCCAGTTGGTTGTTGATCCTCATCCCCTTCATTGCTTGGGAGATGTCGGAAGGTGCGACCTTCCCTAAAATTGAGCCATCTAAACCCTTATCTACGAAGTTCACTAGGCTCTGGTATTCACATGACATGGCTAAGAAATGTAAGTCAAATGTGGTGTTCCACACATATTACCTTTAGTTGAAGAGGGCTATTGAGTCTTTCCCTCGTATGACATTGAACACCCTGCACAGGTTCAGGCCATTTGTGAAGTTCTGCGCAGATAGAAATTTTATTTATGTCACTGCGCGTGAAGATGAACATAAAGAAGAGCTTCAGTCCTACTATAAGCTCATTGAAGAGGACATGGAAGAAATAACTAAGGAATGGCCCGCAGAGTTCCTTAACTATTCGACTAGGAAGAATTGTTTGAACCCAACCTCATCGGTAGTCCTGTGGTCACTCGTGAAGAATATGATGCACCCAACAGTAGCAAGAGGAAAAAGAAGGAAGAGGTAAAGAAGCTCAACAACGCATCAGAAGAGACTACTTCAGATTCACCTGGAGGGGGAGGAGGTCACAAAGTAGATAAAGAGGAGGACAAAGGGGAAGAATATAAGAAAAAACAGGGAAAAGTAACACCGCCTAAGGACCCCTTTTATGAAACTGATACATCCAAGAAAAGAAAGGTTTCCCACACAAAACATACATCGTGGAAGAAGTCAAAAGCCAATAAAATTCCATTACAGACTGTGTTAACGGTGGATGACATTGATCTTATCATTGTTGTTGTGTCAAACACCTCAGAGGATATCTTACAGTGCAACGAAGAAAAATAGGAAACTATGTATGATAGGATTGCAACAGAGTTGAAAGGGGTACAACAAGCCCTCTATTCTAGTTGTGTAGTGTCTACTATGCCTCCACCGTTAGAAGGAACAAAGTTGGTAGATGAACCTGTCTAGCTACGAAGGATAGAATATGTGACAGAAGCTTGCATTTATCGTGTCCAGGAGGAAAAAGAACAATGCATAGAGGCATTGAAGCAAGAAAAAGAGGAATCCATAGAGAAATGTCACGTTCCGCAACTAGAAAAAGACGAACTCTAGGAGAAGTTTGTAGAGGATAGAGCGCAGATTTAGAGGGAGAAAGAGAAACTGCTCACAGAGCAGATTGGAGTTAAAGAAGCAATCACTAGAGAAATTCTCTCTATGACGGGCTTAGAACAGATGGAAGAACACCCAGTGGAGAGTCAAGTGGGGAAGCTTGCTAAAGCCATTCAATAGCTCCAACAAAGAGTCACATAACTTGAGTTACAAGTAGTACTAGGCACTCTGCAGGAAGTGCGATATTAGAGAGAATAAATTTCCCGAAGCTTAGTCTAGAGAATCAAGGAATTGGCCTTATAATACAAATAACTCAGCAGTCGAAGTGCACAAACTTACGAACGCCTTGTTGAGGACCCTGAATTAAGGAAACTAGAGTCACAACTCTAAGAGGCAAAGCAGCAAGCAACAATAGTGCAAGCGCAGTTGAAGCCACTGTCAGTGGTTGAAAGGATGAAAAGGTCCCAGGAAAAATGTGTGGTTCAGAAACAAGTCCATGCCATCCAGAGCAATATCACGGAAGTGACCTAGAGGCTCCATCCAGTGCAGGATGAAGCCTGCACACATTTTGAGGAAATTGAAGGACAAGTTGCAGAACTAGAACAAGTAGTCACCATAGTAGAACAATGCTTAGAAGGCCCTGTGACTGAGAAGGTTATTTAGGAGTTCATCGAGCAAGAGGCTCTGGCAAAGAAACAAGTTGAGGCAGCTCGAGCCAAGCTGTTAAGTACCTATACCAGATCTGCAAATATACTTCAGAAATAACCAAGAATAAACCATAAACCATTCACCATAATAATGAACACAAGAAATATCCAAAACCCTTGAGGTAGGGTAACACCATATATTAATCCTTATGGAAGGATAAAACTCCTCAA
>ML780632.1:498842-575952 GCA_009831015.1 Picea engelmannii
TATTAATATAGTGGACCTAGTCCACCTTACATTGAATGACCACATTCCCATATATTAAATGACTTCCACTAATAACACATAACTACATTCCCATTGGGTACCTCCCTAGGTACCCCATATTACCTCCCTAGGTATACTACACAAGCTCGAGGCCTTTGAGGGAGAGTTAACTAGATCAAAGTGACTCGGGATGAGTCACAGGTGAGTGTTGGGGGCATGTTGGCCCTTGACCAATTTTTAGAGAACCTTGGTCATGTTTGACCATTTTTGGGACTTCGACAGGCTGGTCGAAGGTGGAGCGCAAGGTGAAGCAAGGATCGTAGGATATCTCCCCCTTTTTAGGGATTTTTGGGTTTAGGGTTTATGTAACAGGTATGGGATGTCGGCCCATGGGTTTACCCATGCCTTGGCCCCTTTTGTAATGTATAAATAGAAAGCTAGGTGATGTAATTAGGGGGAAATGTGGTGCTAAATACTATATTTTGCTGAGTGCAAGTAATGTAAATAGTTGGATCTATGTGATTGGGCTAGCTTTGTGCATACTGTGTGTTCAGAACTTGCAGAGTTAAGTGCAAGTGATTGTAAAGAGGCTTTGTTCTATGACCTAACTCGGGGAAGGAGGATTTGGCAAGGTGCGCGAAGATCCCCTGTCCTATGCAGAGTGGGTTGTGTGGCTTTGTGCATTGATTGAAGATAACAAAGAATAAGAGTTGGTGGGAGTAGCCCCACGCTGGGTGTGAACCACGTATATCCTGTGTTAAGGTTTCTTTGTGTGGTTGATGTGATTTATGCTTAGTGTTTTCATCTTTATGTATGTTGAATGCATCTAATATAGTATCTTGGTGCTTAGTAATGTGAACGAATGCTAGATCTGATCTATTTCTATGTGCTAACTACTTGGATGTGTTAGATCTTGTCGAATACTGCGTTGTTCTGTAATTAGGGTTTGGACCTGTGATGTGACTAAGGGTTAAATACTGATGAATATTAATTGCTAAGTACCCTGCTAAGTACTATGATCATAGATCTATGTCCCAGCTAGGTTGTAGACACTTGAGTCCTGCAACCACCCCTACTTCTACACCAAGTGAGACTTCATTGGTTTTGCAGGTGATGTTGGAAGGGTCGATAGTTAGGGTTTTGTTGGTGCGTTGTTGAATCGTTGAACCTTGGGTTTGACCCTGTGCCAACAGATGGTTCCCGACAACATAAGCATTTGTTGGCACAAGGGCAGACCCAGGTTTGAGCTCTAAAAACACACCAACAAGCCCTAACTACTGGCCCTTTCGGCAACACCTACGAAGAAGATGTAGTCTCACCTGAAGTAGCAATAGGGGGTTGTAGGAAACATGTGTCTACAACCAGAGGAAATGCAATGTGGATTCAACATAATAATACACAACAATCTAGTTATCCTTTAGCTCCCTTAATCCTACTTCGCATAGTTATATCTCATATCTAACACTATGATGCAATAATAGTGTAACAGAAAGCAGAAGAACACAACATCAATCACATACAACAACAACATTTATGTGGTTCACCCTCTCCCTACGGATACATCCACAAAACCACTCTTTATAATATATTATATGAAAGCATACATCTCTATCTGCACTCTTAGCTTGCATATCTCTCTTTATTTCTCTTCTTCTCTTCCCTCCCTGCACACCCAGTTGCAAGGTTGATCTTCGCACCCAGTTGAAGATCTTACAATATAGAATTCTCTCACACCCAACACTTCTCTCTCACACAATACACAATGAACCATAACAACAACCAACTCTTCATTACCCCCTCCCAGGTCCTATAAACCTTTATTTATACACTACATGATAAATTCTAGGTGTCAAAACCCTAGATCAAAAACCCTAGGTGTCTAAAACACTAGGTCAACTTGACCCGTGTTTTCAGGGCTTCGTTAGCCTGTCTTTCCTTCTTTCCTACAAGGTGCTCCAAAGCATCTATTGGTGGATTTTTCCACTTGATGAGTTGTCCACGACCCATCTTCCTTTCTTATATGTTTTCCTCGATCTTCTCATTCAACGACTCGCTTTTCCTTACTTCTCTCCTTCTTTTATGCTTCTTTGGCCACTTCAACCCAATCTCAGTCAATGTGCTTTCCACGTAGTTCATACTTCACACTTGTTTCCTTAATATTCGCTTTCTTCCATAACCAAGGGCCAACAGGCCCCCAACACTCACATGTAAATCATCCCGAGGCACTTCAGGTCTGAACCTTCTGTTTCACTTCGACTTCAAACTGCATGGGGTAACTTGTGCTTTTTACTTTGTCTCTTTTCTTCCCTGTGCAGACTATCTTTTCTGTGTCTGGTACCCAGTTTCAACTGCACTGGTACCTAGACCCTTCTCCTTATGCTTTTACTGTGAGCTACGAGGAAGCTAGTTGTCATAGTACAATTTGAACCGGATCCCATTCACTAAACCTTTGACTCTCCATTCAGTGTCTTCAACTACACAACTCCTCCTTTTTTAACATATGCAACCTCATATGGCCCAAGCCAATGTGTCTTGAACTTCCCTAGATGCTTCATGAACTTGCTATCATATACCAATACCAGTTCTCCTTGCTTAAAGGATTTCTTCTTGATATGTCTTTCATGGTAGGACCTTTCTCGTTCCTTCTATACATGTTTTTGAAATCTTGTAATAAATTTGTCTTCTTCTAGTTCCACCAACTGTGCGAGCCTCTCTTGAACAGTGCCAATGTCATCCATATCTGTGAATGTTGCAATTCTCAGACTAGGAACCAAATATTCCATAGGGACAACTGCTTCTAGACCATAAACCAACTTAAAGGGAGTCTGGATTGTCAGCTTCTAGCAAGTAGTTCTATAAGCCCATAGCACTGTTGGTACTCTCAAATCCCAATCATCCCTATTCACACTGCAAATATTCATCAACTCTATATATAAGATCTTGTTGAAATATTCGACCATCCCATTCGCTTGTGGAGGGTAGGGAGTACTCTTCTGATGGTGGACTTCAAATTCCTAAGTCAAATATTCGATAGTCTTATTAATAAAGTGTGTACCTTGATCTCTCATGAGGGTCTTCGGGCATCCAAATCTGGTTATGATATCATCAAATATAAATCGCTCAACTGTAGTTGCACTACATTCCTTCACTACTCCTGCTTCGGCCCATCTTGTCAAATACTTTGTCGTAGTGATGATGTATCCAACTCCTGTGCATTTCCCTAGTGGGTTGATAGGTCCCACGAAATCAATAGCCCATTTCTCAAATGCCTGTAAGGTCAATTGTGGTGTTAAAGGCATCTCATCTCTTCTGGAAGGTTTCTCAACTCTTTTCCATACATTGCAGGATTTGTAGTAATCCTTAGCATCTTTATGTAAGGTAGACCACAAGAGGCCAGCTCTAAGAACCTTCTGCGTTGTTGTTTTTCCTGCGTAGTGTCCTCCTGCGATGCCTTCATGTGCTTCTGCTAGAATCAATGGTATTTCTGCCTCCATAACAAATCTCCTCAAGATTTCATCAGGTCCCATCTTGTATAGTTGTCCAACTATAAGTGAAAAGTCCGCAACACAAACTACCAGTTGTTTCTTCTGAATGATTGTGTATCCGCAAGGTGCCATTCCTGTTGATAGGAATTGAACTATCTTATAAAAGTGATCATTAACCTTTCTAATGGCCAACAATTGTGCATCTAGTAGTGTATCCTCCAAACTAGTAGGTTCCTCTCCATGCTACAACCTAGACAAGTGGTCAGGTCCCTTATTCATTCTCCCTGGTTTGACCACGATCTCAAATTCATATTCCTCAAATAATAGTAGCCATATGCATATTCTTCCCCCCAACACTGGCTTGTTGACTAGGTATTTCAACACAGAGTGATCAGTGAACAACTTAAAGTGTCCTCCCAACAAGTAATGTCGAAACTTCTGCAGCATGTACACCATGGCTAAACCTTCTCTCTTAGTGGTAGTGTAGTTGATATCAGTTGTAGATAGATTCCTTCTAGTAAGGTTTAATGGTTGGTCAATATCTCATACTCTTGGTTGTGCTAACACTGCTCCTAGTGCAATAGATGAATCATCGACATGCACGTGAAATTCCTTTCTCCAATCTGGGAAAATCAGAATAGGCGCAATAACCATTTTCTGTTTCAGTGTGTCGAAGCTCTGTTGACATTCTTCTATCCATTGAAACTGACAATCTGTATTCAAAAGTTTCTCCATGGGTGATGTAATCTATGCATAGCCCTTAATGAACTTCCTCTAGTATCTGGTATGTCCCAGCGCAATGCACAACTGTCTGACTGAAGTAGGGGGGGTAGATAAACAATAATGGCAATCTTGGATGGATCTACTAGCAACCTCTTATTACACACAATATGTCCCAGTAGCACTCCAAAGGGTGAAAAGAAGATGCACTTCTTCAAGTTTAGGGAAATTTGACATTGCCTGCACTTATCCAACATTAGTCTTAAACATTCAATATGGTTTTGCAATAAGCTAAAAACAGTCCAATCATCAAAATATGCTTCCAATTTTTTTTTTAAAAACTCCTTGAATGCTTCGACCACCACCCTAGAAAATATGGTTGGTGCATTCTTCAATCCAAAAGGAATCACAACATACTGGTAGGATCCTCATTCTGTTGCAAATGTGGTCTTATGGCGATCTTCCTTAGCAATCCTGATCTGGTGATAACCTGAAAATCCATCTATAAAGGAATATACCTCATATCCTCCCACATTATCTAACACTTCCTCAGTGAAAGGTGTAGGGAATGGGTCATGCAAACATGCATCATTTAGCTTCCTGAGATCTACGTAGATCTTGATCTCTCCTGTCTTCTTATCTTGTACAACCATAGGGCTAATCCATTCTAATTATTCAACAGGTTCTATGATTCCTGCTTCCAACATTTTGTCTAATTCAATCTTGACTTTCTTCTTATATTAGGCATTTAGTCTGTAGGGTCTCCACTTGAATGGCCTTGCATCCAGGTTCAAGGGGATCTTCATTTCTCCCATGGGCCCTTTAATTCCCTTCATGTCAGTGAACTTGTGATCTGTGTTTTATGAGCAGAATGAAATGAATGTAGATTATTAACAGGTGCTTAACAAAAAATAAAAGAGATACAGTAAAACTAGCTTTCTATTCAATAAAGAAATAAGTTGAAACTGTAAAATGCAACGGAAACAAGCTTGCTGGAATGGTGGTGGCTTATCTCTGAGAAGAGATGTGACGGCTGTGCACATTCACAAGAAGAAAATTATAATGAGGCTCTGAAGGAATTTTTAAAATAAACAAGAATGCCAAAAACCCTAAACATCCAAAAACCTAACCCTAGGAGATGAAGCGCCAAAAGTCATGTGGACCCCGTTTGGGTAAGTTAGTACATCAACTTTTTAGGGTCGTAACTTTTGCATACGATCTTCGTTTTAGGCATGTGATCGCCCATTGGAAAGCTATCGGCAAGGAGATTCATTTTGGGGGATCAATAATGCATTTTTCTATCGTTGAGGATCTCTATCCCGAAAAACCTTCATTTAGGCCCTCAAAATGGCCCCAGAAGTTAAAACTACTAAAAATATTAAATTGCCAAAATTGTCAGAAAACTATTTTGAACCAATTGGGAAAGGTGGGTGGCCACCAATATCCATCTAGATCAACTTGGTTGGAAACAAGTCATGATATTCATACAATAGTTCTATGATCTTATCATTGGTGGCAGCATCCCAGTAATCTCCAACATTAGCAAGCTTAGGTGCTTGCTCTATTCCAATATTAACTTTGTTGATTTTGATTGGTTGTCCAATGAAAGGTAGTTCAACTCCCGGTCCTTCTATGTCTCTCTGACCTTTTGTTTCTACTATGTTCACATTCCTAGCATCATCATCTTCATCAACATTGATATTGTAACATCCTTGCAATTTCTGAAGAGGTGCAACCCATTCATCCTCTTCTTGCTCAATAGGGAGGTTAGGTGCCTCCTCAAAGACTTTACGTCTTACAACTTGTAGATATTGATCTACTGAAGGGTACTAGATTTCAAATAAAAATGTAACTACAAAGTTCTGAGTCATACCGTACCAATCTGAAGTGGTGAGGCACGATTCTTCTTGAACATACCAATTGATAGGCATTGTGTACAAAGTGTTGATGAACTTGTGCACCCATTTTTCTTGAAGAATGTCGCTCCAGGCCTCCTCACAACTTCGCACAACTCGGACCTGTGTATTGAACTTTGCATCCTTCAACTTGTTCTTAAATGCACATTGTCATCAAAGTTTTACATTTCACCCACTTCGTGATGTTCTGCTTATGTGTTCCCCACCATCTTGTTGGTGTTGTTTTCAAAGCCTCATCGAGTGCCAACAATCTTTGTTATACTGGTACAATTTCTTCAAAGTCTAATAAGAATGTTTTTTAATTATTTAAACCATCAAATGTGGGCAAATTACTTACTTATGTGCCAATACAACAAAATTCCCTGGTTAATCTAGCACATCTCCATGCAGAAAATTCATACATTTTGTTCTGCCAATTCTCTAGTGCTTCCTTTGAGTCTGACGAGCATGCGTTGTCACTTCGCCAACTTAAATTCCCATATGTTGTAGGATTAATGTAATCCCATTGTCTTGCTGTCAATTTATATATGTTCTCAAGCTCGTATGCGCGGTCTTATTCTTTGATGGGTTCTATGTATCTTCTACCTTCATCATGATAAAGAGGTGCAATCACCCTAATTCCATCACCTTCAAATGTCATTTTTCTTTTCTTTAAGTCAACAACAATGGAATTGTTGAAATCCGAATAAATTCCTAATAAGGACAACTATCATCAACTATCTCAATCACCTCGAAGTCCACAAATTTCCTTACCACGTCGATGTCCACAGGGACATGCTACAATCTCCCAAAGGGGCTTACTGCCTACCGATTAACCATCCTAAGCCTGATAGGGGAATAAATTAGCTTAGGTTTTCCCATCAGTGCCCAGGTCTACTTCATCATAACATTGAATTATGATCCTAAGTCAAGGACCACATAATCTATATCATAATCTCCAATCTGAGCATTAAGGTGTAGTTCCTTATTTGTCCTTCTCTTTTTGGATACTTGATGTACTGCTCTATTCAATAAAGGGTCTACCTTCCCTAGTTCATGCTGTCGGATCAAGTGTTGTAGTTCTTGTATGGCTCTTTCATCCTTAATCAAATCAATGAATGTATACATGAAGCTAACAATCTTGCTTACCTCTTTTCCTTCTCCTGGTGATGCAGACTAATTGAATACCAGAGGTATCCCACATTATCTCACTTATGGTTGTGCCTTTGATGAAAAAACCTAATATCCTCCAAATTATCTTCTTGCTTTTTCGAATATCTTATTTTATTTCCTCGGATCAAACTCTGGTGTCTTCTCTACAACCCTTCTGACCCTTGATTATTCTATAGTCGTTGTTGGAGTCACCATGTATTCTCCTATAGGAGCGCCTCCTCTAATGATAACACCGACCTTAGGATCCACTCTACAAGGTTTTGCTGAGATTAATTGTACTTGTGGGTTTTCTCCTCGTCTCTCCTAAATTTTGGCTAACAACACAGGAAAATCTTCAATAACATGTTCAAATGAGTTGCAGTAGCTGCAAGTGGTACAAGGGTTTTGACAGTCCCTTGCCAAATGTCCTAGTTGTGCGCAGTTATAACAAATTATCTGACCATGACCTCGACCCATACCTCCTCCTCATCCTCTTCCTCTGAATCCACCGTGAGGATTGAAGTTTCCTCTTCCTGGGGAGTTAAACTACGCAGTATTTCCTTCATGTTGTACCTCACCTTGAATTATATATGTTTATCTTGATCTTTCATGCAAGAGATCATAAGCTCTACAATCTTTCTCATCATGCCCCACAGATTTACAAAATGTGTAGTAAAGGTTGGTAGGTGTCTGGACATATTTTTGCATGTAATAACATTCACCAGGGTGATGCCTATTTCTACATACCTCACACAGGTAGAGTAACCTGCTTAAAAGGGCTCGGAGATCCATAATCCAAGTACTCATGAAATAGGGGATGATTCTCCTTTTCACGACCCTCTGATTTGCATTTGATACACTAGATCTCTTCTCTTTTATCTTTTCCTTTGTCTTTCTTCATATCTTCGACTTGTAGAGATAAGCTAGTTAGCTGACTCAAAATTTGAGTCATACCTAAGATGGACTCTCCCATAGGGGTTGATTCTAGTTTCATGGTGATCTCCAATGCCTTATCCTACGAAGAAATATTTTGTTGCATCAAAGGGACTCTGATGTGTGGCAATAGGGAAACAATGAACCATTCTTTATTCTATTCGTTTGGAATCTCAAAACTCAAATGGCCTGTCAAGGTCTTAAACCTATGATCAAACTCCCAAACAGGTTCAACTACTCTCTACTTGATTTCCTTCAACTCTGTGATGCACTGTGACTCTGACTTGGGTTTCTTGAATTTGACAATCAATGCAGTCCGCCCCTGTGCCAACAAATGGTTCTGTTGGGGGCCTCTACACAGTGTTGGTACATTGTTGAAGCATTGGACCCAGGGTTTTCCCCTGTGTGAACAAATGGTTCGGTTGGGGGCCTCTGCACAGTTTTGGGGGCCTATTGGCCCTTGACCAAGTTTTGGAGAACCTTGGTCATGTTTGACCATTTTTTGGGACTTCGAAAGACTGGTCGAAGGTGGAGCACAAGGCGAAGTGGAAATAGCGGTATCTCACCCCCCTTTTAGGGATTTTTGGGTTTAGGGTTTATGTAAGAGGTATGGGATGTCGACCCATGGGTTTATCCATGCCTTGGCCCCTTTTGTAATGTATAAATAGAAAGCTAGGTGATGTAATTAGGGGGAATGTGGTGCTAAGTGCTATATTGTGTTGAGTGCAAGTAATGTAAGTAGTTGGATCTATGTGATTGGGATAGCTTTATGCATACTGTGTGTTGAGAACTTGGATAGCTAAGTGAAAGTGATTGCAAAGAGGCCTTTTGTTGTGACCTAACTCGGGGAAGGAGGATTTGGTGAGGTGCGCACAGATCCCCTGTCCTATATAAAGTGGGTTATCTCGCTTTGTGCATTGAACAAAGATAATAAAGAAGAAGAAGAGTTGGTGGGCAATCTTAACACAGGATATATGTGGTTCAACCACGTTGGGGTTGAACCACATATATCCTGTGTTAAGATTGCTTTGTGTGATTGATGTGATTTATGCTTCATGTTATCATCTTTATGTATGTTGAATGCATCTGATATAGTATCTTGGTGCTTAGTAATTTGAACAAATGCTAGATCCAATCTATTTCTAGGTGTTAAGTGCTTGGATGTGTTAGATCTTGTGGAATACTGTGTTGTTCTGTAATTAGGGTTTGGACCTGCAATGTGACTAAGGGTTAAATAATGATGAATGGTAATTGATAAGTACTCTTCTAAGTACTATGATCACCGATCTGTGTCCCAGTGAGGTTGTAGACACTTGAGTCCTGCAACCACCCCTACCTCTACCTTGGGTTAGACTTCATTTGCTTCATAGGTTATGTCTGAAGGGCTGGTAGTTAGGGTTTTGTTGGTGCGTTGCTAAAGCGTTGAGTCCTGGGTCTGGCCCTGTGCCAACACCATGCCATGTATTTCCTTGCCTTGCCATGGTATGGTATGCATTTCCTTTCCTTCCCATCGCATGGTATGGTATGCCTTTCCTTTCCTTTCCTTCCTAGGCCATGGTATGGTATGGTATAGTATCCTTGGAATCGTATGGCAAGGTATGGTATGGTATGCCTTGTTGTACCATTCCATGGTATGGTATGATATGATATGGTATCCTTGGCATGGTATGGTATGACACATTTTATTACATTTACGTCATAGTTTTCATCCCTCTAGAGCTTTCTTGTCTTGAATCTTGTAGGGTTTCCATGTGTCATCTTGCATTTCAACATGCACTTGTTATCTAAACCCTAGTTTAAGATTACATTTTTATCCCCCTTTCATTTAATGCTTAATTTTTTTAAGGGTTGTTATATTTGTCATTTCCATGCCATTCCTTTCCATACCATGCCTTGAAATTCCATGCCTTTCCATACCATTCCTTTCCATGCCATACCATACCATGCCATGCCATGCTTCTCCATGCCATTCCTTTCCATACCATGCCTTGCCATACCATACCATGAATTTCCATGCCTTCACTTGCCATGCATTTCATTCACTTTCCATGCCTTGCCTTGTACTAAATGAACAAGATTAATATGTAAAAATTACAATCAAAGGATTCATTAATCATGTTATTCTACAACTTGTTATCCCATATATATTATATAAAAATACTTGCATGAGAATTTCAATTTCATAACATAAGTTCTCTTTATTCATATATCTAAGGTATTATATATTTTTCAAACATGGATTATCATAAGTAATATGATTTACCTACACCTACACCTACACCTAGAGCTAGACCTTTCCTTACATTTCCATGTCATGCCATGCTTAGCCTTGTCATGTATTTCCTTTGATTTCATTGCCTTTCCTTGCCTTTTTTGTTATGTCACTCGGTTTGGATTTTATGCCCCTGGACCAAAATGTCCACATGTCCCTAAATGACTTGAGGAGGTGAGTTGAGACTAATGATAAAAATCAAACCGATACTTGGATGGATGAACCATCAATTGCATTGGATCTGGAGCACCAAGTTTCAATTAGTGGGGCACCTCCACTGTCATTCTGTCCATCAGAAAATCATTTGTTGGAGTATCTTGGGCACTAGGGTTTTGCTCAATGAGGCATATTGCAATTTCCGAATAGGAGGTTGATTTTCAAGAAAACTGTGTCAGGAATTTGTGCATAGTTTAGTCACATGGGCCTTGTCCAAATAGACTTGTGGGAGCTTATGAAACTATGTTATGCCACTCGGTTTGGATTTTATGACCACAGACCAAATTGGCCACATGTCCCTAAATTGCTTGAGGAGGCGAGTTGCAACTCATGATGAAACTCAAACTAAGACTCAGATGGATGAACTATCAATTGCATTGGATCCATAGTACTTGTTTTTCGCTAATGGGGCCCCTACGCTATCATTATATCCATCGGAAAACTATTTTTTTGATTATCTCAGGCACTAGAGTTTTTCTCAACGAGGCATAATGCAATTTCTAAAGAGGAGGTCGATTTCCAAGAACATTGTGTCGGGAATTTTTTGGTAGTGTAGTCGCATGGGCCTTAGACAAATAGACTTGTGGGAGCTTACATAACTCCATTATTCCACTTGGTTTATATTTTATGACCCTAGACCAAATTGGCCACATGTCCCTAAATGACTTGAGGAGGCGAGTTACAGCTCATGATAAAATTCAAACCGAGACTCGGATGGATGAACCATTAGTTTCATTGGATTCATAGAACTGGGTTTCATCTAGTGAGGCCCCTCTGTTTTCATTTCATATACTGAAAAACCGTTTGTTGGAGTATCTCCGACACTAGGGTTTTTCTCAATGAGGCATAGTGCAATTTCTAAACAGGAGGTCAATTTTCAAGAACAATGTTTCAGGAATTTATGGGTAGTGTAGTTGTGTGGACCTTGGCCAAACAGACTTGTGAAAGATTAATAAACTTCGTTATGCTGCTCAATTTGGATTTTATGCCCCAAGAACAAATTGGCCACATGTTCCTAAATGGCTCAAGGAGGTGAGTTGTAACTCAAGATAAAACTCAAACTGAAACTCATATAGACAAACTATCAATTTCATTAGATCCATAGCACTAGTTTTTAGCTCTTGGGTCCCCTCTACTATCATTTCATCACCGAAAAACTATTTGTTGTAGTATCTCAGGAACTAGGTTTTTCTCAATGAGGCATAGTGCAATTTGTAAAGAGGAGTTTGATTTTAAAGAACAATGTTTCATGGATTTGTGGGTAGTGTAGTCACATGGGCCATGGCATGGAAAGGAATAGGAAGGCATGGCATGGAGAGGAAATGAAAGGCAAGAAAAGGCAAGGAAAGTGAAGGAAATTCAATTGAAGGCATGGAAATGAAAGGAAATGCATGGGAATGCATGGGAAGTAATGCAATGGAAAGGCATGGCATGAAAAGGCATGGAAAGTCATGTCATGGAAAGGCATGGGAAGGCATGGCATGGCAAGGCATGGGAAGGCATGGTATGACAAGGCAAGGCAAGGCAAGTGAATACATCGCAAGGCAAGGCAAGGCATGAAAAGGCAAGGAAAGGAAAGGCATGGGAAGCAATGGGAAGGCATGGCATGGAAAGGAAAGGAAAGAAAAGGCAAGGTAAGGAAATTGAAGGCTTGGTAGGTGAAGGCAAGGAAAGTGAAGGAATGACAAGGAAAGGAAATGAATGGAAAGGCAAGGCATGGGAATGAATGGGAAGGAATGGCATGGCAAGGCATGGGAAGGAATGGAATGGAAATGGATGGGAAGGAATGGCATGGAAAAGCAAGGCAATGCATTTGAAGGAATGGAAAGGAAAGGCCAGGCATGGGAAGGGATGGGAAGACATGTCATGGGAAGGAACGTAAAGGAAAGGAAAGGAAAGGAAAGGAAATTGAAGGCATGGAAAGTTAAGGAAAGTAAAGTGAAGGTGTGTAAAGGAAAGGTAAGGCATGGAAAGTCAAGGAATGGAAATGCATGGAAAGGCACGAGAAGGAATAGAATGGAAAGGAAAGGAAAGGAAAGTGAACGCATGGCAAGGCAAGGTAGGGCATGGGAAGGAAATTCATGGGAAGGCAATGAAAGGAAAGTCAAGGTATGACAAGGAAAGGAAAGGCATGGAAAGGAAAGGAATGGGAAGGCATGGGAAGGAATGAAAAGGCAAGGCATGGCATGGAAGGGAATGCAAAGGTAAGTTAATAAAAGGATAAATATAACAACCCTTAAAACAAGTAATCATTAAATTAAAGGGGGCCAAATACGCAATCTTAAACTAGGGTTTAGATAATAAATGCACGTTGAAATGCAAGATGACACATGACAACCCTAGAATATTCAAGACATGACAGCCATAAAATATTAAAGACATCACAGCCCTAAAGGGATGAAAATTATGACATAAATGTAATAACATATGTCACGTTGTTTTCCTAGGGTTTAATTTTGAGGCATGACAATGTTTATTTTTTTGTTATTATTGTTTCATTGAAATGTTTCTTTTTTTTCTTATTCTTTTTTTGTTATGTTTCTTTGTTATGATTCTTTTTTTGTTTTGTTGTTATTTTTTTTATTCTTGTTATTCTTGTATCATGGTAAGGAAAGGAAAGGTAAGGCATGGCTTGGGAAGGCATGGGAAGGCATGGCAAGGAAAGGAATGGGAAGGAAAGGTGAGGAAAGGCATGGGAAGGAAAGGCATGGAAAGGCAAGGCATAAGAAGGAAATACAAGGCGAGGAAAGGAATGGGAAGGAAAGGCATGGCATGGAATAGTAAGGCAAGGCAAGGAAAGGCATGGAAAGGTAAGTGAATTCAAGGAAAGACATGGAATGGTACGGCAAGGCAAGGCATGGTAAGGCAAGGCAAGGAATGGCACAACAAGTGAAGGAAAGGGAAGGAAAGACAAGTGAAGGAAAGGAAAGTGAAGACATGGAAAGGCAAGGCATGGCATGACAACGTATGACATGGCATGGAGAGTTAAGGCAAGGCAAGGCATGTGAAGGCATGGAAAGGCATGGGAATAAAAGGAAAGGGAAGGCATGTGAAGGTAAGGCAAGGCAAGGAAAGGCATGTGAAGGCAAGGTGTGGTAAGGCATGAAAAGGAATGGAAAGGAAAGGAAAATAAAGTAAAGGAAACGAAAATAAAGGAAAGGAAAGGCATGGCATGGAAAGGAAAGACATGTGAAGGAAAGGCAAGGAAAGGAAAGGAATGGGAAGGAAAGAAAAGGCATGGGAAGGAAAGGAAAGGAAAGGTATGGCATGGAATGGTAATAAAGGAAAGAAATGGCAAGGTAAGTGAATGAATGTGAAGGCAAGGCAAGGAATGGCATGGTAAGGCAAGGAAAACCATGGTAAGGAATGGCAAGGAATGGAAAGGAAGGTAAAGGTAAGTGAAGGCAAGGCAAGTGAAGGAAAGGAAAGGAAAGTGAAGGCATTGGAAGGAAAGGCATGACATGGAAAGGTATCTCATGGCATGTCAAGGTATGGCATGGAAAGTGAAGGAAAGGAAAGGAAAGGCAAGTGAAGGAAAAGAAAGGAAAGTGAAGGCATGGTAAGTGAAGGAAAGGAAAGACAAGGTAAGGAATGCCATGGAAAGGTATATTTTAATAGCAGTCAAAATATTTTACATACCAAAATAATTTAAGGAAAGGTATATTTTAAAAACATTCCAAAAAATTTAACAACAATAAAAATGAAGCCAAAATTATTCCTTTTACATACCTATGGTCATTCAAGTAGACCATCGGGATCACTTCTTATATTGTCGGTCTCCTTTAAATTATTGTGCTTAGAGTAAGGCAAGAAGCATCATACCTTTGATGAGTTTTTTCTTGGCATTGTTTGTAGTTAAAGGTTTGTACTAATAACCAATTTTGTAAAGTGGTATACAACTTGAACTAGTTTATAATCTTGAAATACATAACCACCTTTATTTCTTGTTCTTTCATCCTGTGTTAGATATTCTCCTTTAATAACCATCAACCCAATCAAACATTGACTGCATTCAGAGCCTGGTATTGATCGCACGAGGGTCTGCTTTCCAAGGGCCACCTTTGTTAACGCTATCTCATCTATGAGAATACTTTCTAAGGGTTTTGACATTGAATTTCAAGAGGTGAGAGGTTTTTTGTAGAAAACGATGCTTTCTCGTGATCCTGCTAAAAATTGATTATGACAAGACATTGTTATAGTACAAAATTCCATATCTATGCATACAAGGCATTGGCCCATGCATTTGCATACTTTGCCAAAAATACTGTTGAGGATTCCTTCTAAAAAACCCTTTTTTGGATAGTGTACGTGCCCTGATGTACTAATATCCTACGTACACACACGTGTTACATGCTAGTTATCCCACATACACATGCATGTTGCATTCTAGTTATCCCATGTTTACCTCCAAAAGTTGCAAAAAATATAAAATTACACGAAATTCGACGGAGTTTACGGGCTATGAAGGGTTTCCTAACCATTTTACCCCTTGGATCTCGTCCCCAAACTGAATAACCATATGTTTCTCATATAAAAAGAGGTCTTGGGGAGTCATTTAGGGACATGAAAAAGAGAATCATAAAACTCTGCCAAAATCCCTTCCCTTTCTTTGCCCAAAGTTTGCATCTCATTCTAAGTTTTATCCTTAGCTTTCCCCTCCAACCTTTCTCCTTATGCACCCTTTCCTCCCCTTGATGGTATGTTGGTTGTGAGAAGATAATGTGGGATTGATGCACTTGGAGCCATGTCAGAGGAGCCAGGACTTGGTTCGTAGAGAATTCGACAATGAAGGTTGTAACCCTTTCTATCTTGAATTTGAATAAAAGAGATTATCCTTGTCCCAAAACCCTATATTTACATGTGTTGGAAGCAGACCAAGGTGGAAAGAAAGTCGATTTTGGGAAAGAAGGCATGCATAAGGAAAGCGACAGCTGGAAGGAAAAGCAACACATGTGCATGCATGGAAGACCTAACGATGGTAGGGTTAGGGTTTTGGTAATGTATTGTAATGGATCAAGAGCCATAAATGTATAAAGAGATATACCTAGGTCTCAGATCGAAGACGGGTCGTATTTTATAGAGAGAATTGTTGTAACAAGTTGGTATGTAATATTTTGTTGTATGACCTATTTGTGTAAGTTGTTGAGCTAGAGAAGACGGAGGAGGGCATATCTTGAGGGTTAGATACCAAGATGAGGACCATGGTGCAATCTAGTCTGCCTCATATAGATCTCACCCAGTTGAGAAGAGTTGTAAGTGTGTGGCGCTATAGTGATCAAATGACTATAATAAAAGAAGATGAGAGAAAAATCTTTATGGATGTAGCCCAGGGGGGGTGAACCATGATAATATATGTGTTATGTGTTTGAATTCATGTGTATCTTTAATGTCTTTCAGTATCTTTTGATAAGCTAAATGAATGAGTCATTATATTTCCTGCATAAATTGTAATAATAATGTATTTCATTAATAAGTTATAATAGAACTCTCAGCGCACAGTTCTCAGATATCCCACTCAATCCTAGGCTGCAAACACATGAGTCTTTCAGCCACCCATTAAGACTATATTGTGTGAGACGACACAATGCACCTGGTGTGTTGTGTTGCCTTCTGGTTTACTAGGGGGGACAATAGTTTTAAAAGCTTTGTTGGAAACCCAAATAGACATGAACCCTGGGTCACTTGAGATGAAGTCATATAAAACATAAGTAACCAAAAAATGGTTCTATTTCCACTGGTAGGAATAGTATAGGATTGAGTAGCTGAGATACGTTGAAGATCTGCGAAAAGATACGTAACATCTGTGGGAGGCGGAG
The DNA here is from genome assembly GCA_009831015.1 of Picea engelmannii. Taxonomy (NCBI): domain Eukaryota; kingdom Viridiplantae; phylum Streptophyta; class Pinopsida; order Pinales; family Pinaceae; genus Picea; species Picea engelmannii. The sequence goes on from ML780632.1 coordinate 515,332, forward strand.
CAAGAAAATACTAAATCAAAAAACAAAGTAATGAGCTACTATAAGGGGATGTTGACACCGTGGAACCCCACAAAAGAAGAGATCATAATATGGCTAAGGACAAAGGAGATGGAGTTTGCACATAAAGATAACAAAAACCCTAGAGTAACACCACACAAATATCTTGAGAAATGCGTCTTTGTTGATTTGCATGAAGTCTTTTTCTATGATTTTCCACACTTATTGCAGGAGTGGATACTAAGGTTGAAGGATAACCATACAACGAACCAGATCCCACAGTTAGAGTGGACCCCCGTACATATTCAACATTTTCAACAAGTAAACACTAAATTCACCTGTGCAATAAACTTTTGGCTCGACAGTATTGTGGTAGGATTTATAATAGAGTTTGCAGTAGATACAGATAAAGCGTATAGCGCAACAGAACAAGAGTTTCTACAAGGACCTCGAGGAAGGTAGATTAGATCATTGTATACTTCTATTAAGATACTACTATATAACAAAGGAGTAATGACAATGGAGTCAGACAACTAAACTTCCTTACATGCACGGGGGAAGGGGGGAAGCACTGACAGAAAGAGGAGAAATGGAAGGATGAAAGGATAAGGGAAAGAAGGAGGAACCCTTGGACCCAATCATGATGGATGAAAACCAGATCAAGCGGATCATGGCGACAGTTGGAAAGACGCGTAGAGGAGTACCCTACCAATACAAGGTGAATAAAAAGAAGAGAGTCATAACCACGAGAGAAGGCTTGGAAAGCATCGAGGAAGAGGTAGAGGATCTTCGGGCTGTCGAGAATATTGAGGAAATACTGCGTGCAACATATGAGAGGAAGATAAGATGTCCAAGAATGGGAAGAGAAGGCATCAATCCTATCCATATTAATGTCAGTGTGGAACCCATAAACCCATGTGTGACTAATACGCCAAAGAGAAAGATACCATTTAGACAACTGAAGTTCGGAAGAAGTCAGGCAGCAGGAAGTACATCTACACAAGGAAAAATAACTGGAGGATCCATTTCAAGCATCACTAGTCAAGTATATACACCGCAGGGAGGTAATAGTTCAACATTCAGAATGACAGGACACGATCCCACCATCAGGTTACCAGGATTCAAAGGAGAAGTAGAAGAAGACCCTGAGAAACACTTGTTCATTTGTGCAAAGATATAGGAAGAAAAACAGATCATGGATGAAGATACCAAACTAGCGCAATTAGCTATTATGCTAAGAGACTGCGCACTAGACTGGTACATGAGTCTAGATGCAAATAGTGCACCTGGGAGAACAAGGACACTGACAGACATTAAAAATTTATTGATTAATGAGTTCTAGAAGACCATCTTAGAGGATCAATACATGAATGAGATGATAGAAATATGACAAAAACCAGGAGAATCCATTTTGGAAATTGATCAACGATTTAAGCGTTTAAAAGGAAAGTTAAAATATCTTATGACCGATATGAAACATCAACACATGTTCATCAATTCACTTCTACCACACTTAAAATATCCATTGCGACAAAAAAAGTTCCAAATGCAGGTAGAGGCTCTGTAGGCAGCCTTGCAACTGGAAGAAAACCAGTACCAACAGACGGATCCAGCTATCGAAGAACTGAAGGAGGATTTTAATAACTTAACATTCCAACTAAACCAGAATAAGAGTAAATAAAAATGAGAATTCATCTGGTGTACTACATGTAGGAAGGAAGGGCACCAAAAGAACGAATGTCCAACATTCGCGCAGTATACGGCAATAGGAATGCCAAATCCATTACCAACAAGAGGACTATGGTGTGAAATCTGCAAGAAACCGGGTCACAATCCATATCACTTCTCAATGATGCAGAAATACCAAACAGTCCCAAAGAGTTCATATTTCAACTTTTGCAAGTTAGTGGGCCATGAAGACAAAGATTGTAGAACTATGGAGTTGATGTGAGAGAGGACATCAGATGCATATAGAGTGCAGGTAGAAATGATGATGAGTCAAATTGCACCATCATTTAACCAAGTTCTAGCCCCATACAACACTGCGCGGTAGCAGTATAATATTGTGCATCAACCATATAATACTGCGCAACCAAAGTACAACACAGCACAACCCTAGTACAATATCACACAGTACAATCTTGCACCTCAATATAACGCGCCGAGAGGAGATACAACAGTCTACAGAGGAGGAGGACGAGCGAGAGGAGGTTTTGTAAGGGGTAGAGGACCAATGGTATGTCACAATTTCCAACAACCGAGACATTATGCAAGGGAATGTCCACTTCCACCAGCAGCATGTATGTATTGTCGCACCTCAGACCATGATACAAAAGAGTGTCTGACACTATTAGTAAAGATTCAGGAAAAGATGAACCATGACAACGAGAATTTTCAGTGGGTCTAAGCTGAAGTGAGGGATGAAGGACTAAACATCAACATAGTTACCCAGGGAGGAGCCAAAATAGGAAACGACACAGATCGACAAGAGCCACTACAACACCAGTGGGTGAAGAATAACGTTGAACCAAGGAAGAAGTTCGACGTCAAAATGGAGAAGGAGATATTTATACAAGCTAGACAAGAATTTCAGAAGGAAGACATGGCGTCAACTTCAATTGTGTAGCAAAGAAAGGAAGCACCGGAGTACGAGATACCTCCGTTATTGGATCATACCAACGATATGCAATCCATGGGACAAGTAAGTACAATCAAAGGCTTTTTACAATCATGTGTAAAAGTATTAAATGATCCATCATCTATCAAAATATCTCAAAATATACTAGAAAAATGTAGCATCAAGATGGAAGGAAAACTAGAGCCAAAAACAGTCAATCACCTACATACAAGGAGAAGAACAAGTAAGGAGTTCAGACTAAATGCCAACATCAGATATTTCAACATGGGAGATATCATACTGGATCTAGGATATGAAGTTAATGTATTACCAAAGAAGACATGACAATGGATGGGAGAGCCCACATTAAGATATTCACATGTTCAACTAAAACTAGAAAACAACCACAGATTCCTACCAATCAATAGACTGACATGAATGAAAGTAGACTTGGATGGAGTGCGCACTAAAGAAAATTTTGAAGTAATTGAAATAATGGACATCACAACACCATATCCAGCGTTGCTTGGCTTGGATTGGGTGTTTGACAACCAGGCCATAATCAATTTTAAAACACGTAAAATGACATTTGAGTCAGGTGAATACAGGTTCATCGTTTCATTAGACCCATCAGAAGGAGAAAGGTTTGTAGAACCTACCTACTTAGACTTAGAGGAAATCGGCCAGTTGTATAGAAAAACTACGCGCGATGAGGATTACGTAAACCCAACTGCAGATGGAATACTCAGTTGGCAAAGAATTACTTCATGTGTGATAGACTTAGATAACTACTTAGAAAAATGGAAACAAAGGATACATGAAGTTTCTACGAGAATATGTGCACAAATAGACCGCACATTAAGATGGGTAGGCACATAGATAAGGGAACCACCCAGTTTCCACAGAATAAATGATTTGGAAACATTTTTGGCATGGTATGAAGATGTAGTTTTAGAGAATCAGAGACTGTTAGAACTTGATATAGCACTCAAGGACACACCTGGAAGATGGTGGGGTGCACACAAAGCGACAATCACAGACTGGTACCAATGTAAGCGGTTATTGTGCATAAGGCTCGACGCAAAAGTGAAAAACAACAAGCAACATAAGTACGAGGGACAGAGGGCACCAACATATCACTTGGAGAAGTGCAGAACGTTGTGAAAAATGACACCCCCACACAAATGGCCTCGTCATTTCATACACACTTTAAAGGGCATACCAACGAACTGGTATACAGACCAGGAATTGCACAATGGAACTGTGACCTGGATGATACTGCAACAAAAATTTACAGTTACTTTTTCATTCAAGCATGAAAAACCCAACATAGATGCAATGCTTAAACAAATACAAGGGATTATATTCATAAAGGGACCAGAAGTCAAACTCATAACAGAAGAACAACAACGGAAAATATAGACAGTCAAGGAATTGTTGTCTTGTTACCATGTGCATGAAGACACACCAGAGGAAGACAATATGTGTGACATTCAGATCGAGGAAGTAGAAGGAGAAAGAGAAGTGGAGGGTCCATCGATAGAATCAGAAGTGATTTCCATGTAGATCAAGGTAAAGAAATTCAACATCGAGACAATTGAGAATCCCAAAATGGCCAACATTGGAGACTACTGGGATGAACAAACAGTAGAAAGCATAACAGATTTACTGCACAAGTACATCAACCTGTTTCCCAAAACATTTACAAAGATGAAAGGTATAGCAGGAGAGCTAGGAGAAATGAAGATACCACTCAGAGTTGACGCGAGACCGATTAGACAGCGACCATACAGACTGAACCCAATATATAAGAAGAAAGTCAAAGTTGAGATCGACAGAATGCTTGACGCTAGAATCATAGAACCAATTGAAGAATACGAATGGATAAGCCTTATGATAGTCCAAGAAAAAAAATGAGGGATACAGATATGCGTCGACTTGAGGAAGTTTAACGATGCATGGCTACATGAATTGTTCTTTACACCTTTCACGGATGAAGTGTTGGAGAATGTAGGAGGACATGAATATTACTCATTCATTGATGGATTATCAGGCTACCACCAGATCAAGATAGCACAGGAAGATATATACAAGACCACATTTGCGACAGAATGGAGATCCTACCATTATACAGTCATGTTGTTTGGACTAAGGAATTCACCAACAATATTTTCATAGTAGTCATTTTCATGTTTGAGGAATTCATCCACCGGTTTCTTGAGGTATACCTGGACGAGTCTATAGTTTTTTGAAATACTATGTAGAGGTCTTACAACTGATTTTAGAAAGATGTAGGTAGTTCTAGATATCATTAAACATAAATAAATGCATATTCGGAACATTGTTTGGGATATTATTGGGCCATATAGTATGCAAACAGGGTTTACTAGTAGATCTTGCAAAAAATGTCATAATTGTTAACTTACCATTGCCGAAAACATTCCATCAGCTAAGAACAACATTGAGACACATAGGATACTATAGAAGGTTCATCAAAGGATATGCATAGATTACCGTGCCAATGGAGAAATTGTTGAGAAAGGATACAAAGTTTAAGTGGAACGACGACTATCAACATGGTCTTGATACACTGAAGGAAAACATGGTCAGTGTGCCAATAGTAGTATTTCCAGACTAGGAGAAGACATTCCATGTCCATGTAGATGCATCATCCATATCACTTGGAGCTATCTTGACGTAGCCTGGAGCAGGAGACTTGGATCACCCGATAGCATTTGCGAGCAGAAAGATATCAGAATTCGAACAGAACTATAACACTACAGAGAGAAGGCCTAGCTATGGTCTACACACTATAGAAGTTCAGGCATTACTTATTGGGAAAACACTTTAATATGTTCACAGATCACTCAGCCCTTAAATATCTAGTCAACAAGCCAGTGTTGGGGATGAGAATCTGTCGATGGTTACTACTATTTCAATAATTTGACTTTGAAGTCATCGTCAAGCCAAGAAAGTTGAATGCAGGACCTAACCACCTATCAAGGGTCATAAATGGAGAAGAACCTACAAATTTAGAAGACAAATTCCTAGATGCATAGTTATTTTCAATCCAAATCGCTGATGAATACTTTGTAGATATCATTCAGTAATTGAGCATAGGCATCACGCCGCAGGAATACAACACCATGCAGAAGAAAAACCTGGTAGTCCGGGTTGCAGACTATCAACTGATCACATGACACTTATACAAAATGGGCACACATAGCATCTTGCGAAGATATGTGTTAGAACGCGAAAGACCAAGAGTTTTAACAAAATCACATGACGAAATAGCAGGAAGACATTACGTAGGAAAAGCTACCATGCAGAAAGTATTGCGTGCAGGACTATGGTGGCTGACCATTCATAGAGACTCAAAGGAGTATTTCCAGAGGTGTGACATCTGTCAAAGGGTTGGTAAACCCAATAGAAGGGACGATATGCTACTTCGATCACAGGTAACATTGCAAGAATTCAATAAATGGGAAATAGACTTTGTGGGACCAATCAACTCACCAACAAAAAGAACATGAGCAAGGTACATCATCACCATGACAGAGTACCTAACAATATGGGAAGAAGCAACACCGATGAAGGATTGTAGTGCCAAAACAACAACAAACTTTCTATTTGAACAAGTGATCACTCAATTTGGGTGCCCACGAGTTTTGATGAGAGACCAAGGAATTCATTTCATTAGCAACACTATCAACGCCATGACCAAAGAGTTTGAAGTCCATCATCAGAAGAGCACACCATACCACCCACAAGAAAATGGCACAGTAGAAGCATTTAACAAAATCTTGGAGAATGCACTAACAAATATCTGTAATGTCAACAGGGATGATTGGGACCTCAAAATACTAGTAGTATTGATGGGTGTTCTATATGTACTAAAAACACACTAAAAACCCTCAATTAAATTGTCAACCTGGGGTAAGTAAACTTAGAGTTGTAGAAAAATATATGCCAAGGCAGAAGGATTGGTAGTAGTTTAGTCTAAATAAGGAAGTGGCTATCTAAGGGCTAATCTACTCAAGTAAGGAATACTAATGATCAAACTCTACTAAGAAACTCAAACTATGTACCCTAAGTAACCTTTGAATGAAGGATCAATGGATAGTTTTAGGAAAGAAAATGAAAACCCTACTTAAAGAAAACAAGTTCAATCATAACAATAAGAAAAAACAAACTATCTAAAGAAATAACAATGGCAAAACTACTTTAATTAACCTACTCAAATTCAATAAGCAACTACCCTATCAAAGCGAGAAAATGAACAAGCAACTACTCTATCAAAGCAAAAATAGACAATTAAGCAACTAACCTATTAAAGAAAATAAACAACTAACTAACCTACGATAACTTCTACAACAAGTAAACTAATCAATAAGCAACTAATTAAGCTAAGAAACAAGTAAACTCTATTCTTAAATTAAACTTCACAACTATTTCTAATTTATGAAAGGAAATCTACTAAATCGAAAGCAAGATGAATTAACAACTAACCTTTAATCTATGATAAGTAAACTACTCTTTAGTCTACCAAAGAAACAATACTTTCTATCCTACAACAACAAGAAAACTATCTTTTAATCTATGAAAGCAAGAAACTATCTAAAAACTCAAAGAGTGTTGATGGTTGTGTGAATGTCTCCGGTGTCTTATAATATCACAATGGCACTTAACAATGAAAGATAATTCAAGAGGGATAAACTCGATATTGACTTCAATAGCAAAATGAAAAGTTTGAATTAGGCAATCCAGTGAAAACTTAGCCATTACGGAAACAACATCAATTATCCAGCATATCCATGTGATTATTACTCATGCATTAATCATCACCAGTTATAAGAGATTATGCTATGAAATTCAATTGCACTCTATTTTGCGTAAGCAAATTCATACTACACTAAATTCAATCATTAACTACAAATTGAAATTGTAACCTAAATCTAAGAAAGAAATTGCATGAAGTAAGCTAAACTAGTCATATCTTAATAATTCAAATTGCAAAAATAGGAAATACTCATAAACAGAATTTAAACATTATTTCAGCATAAGACAAGAAAGAAAATGAGCAACAAAATGACAAATTAAATAAATAAAGCTAAATGGCAACTAGATCGACAAATTAAAATTGAAAACTAGAGGCTAATGACTATCCATCCACCGAACCCTGTCAAAGAAAGCATGAATTAAAAGCTTTGTTTTTATCATCTATTTCAGCAAAAAAGTAAACTTAATTTATCATCTAACTACACACACGGTTAGCATCTAAGCTTGCAAGATTGTTTCTATCAACTAAGAATTCATTGCAAACTAACAAGATTCCTCATAATAACCTACAAAAACTAAATTAAACCAATTAAATCATAAACAACAAGTTATAGAACAAAAAAGTAAAATAACAATTCATGTATAGAAAAATAAAGAAAAAGACATCTACGTTATCTAATTCACAAAAAAACTCATAAAATAGTTACCCAGACTGCTGGTGGGCCCCCCAGCAAGTCGTGGTTACTCTTCAAATGCACACCACAAACTCCAGCAAAGTGATTTCACCATTAAAACTAAAAACGTAGGTTTTACACAGTCTGGCAAAACGAAAATGGAAAAACAGAGCTAAAATTGTCTTTGTCTCTAACACACAACTTCTTCACTATTGTCTGACCACCGAGGTGGTATTTATAAGATTTACAAACTGATAGGTCAACCAGTGGAGGGTCGATCATCTTTTAAAAACAGTAAATTTCATTTAAGATGCCCTAACTGCCGAAATGAGGCGAGCCAATAATCTCCCAACATAACAACCCAAATCGAGTTGTCAAGAGTTCATTAGCTGGAGGGCACAAGCACCAGAAAAACCCATGTCTCTGATTCGCCCATCACTAGCTTCCAATACCATAACTGCCAAATCGCCCATCATTTTTGTGCAAGACAGAGTGTCAGATGGAATGCCAGACTAAATGTCGAAAGCAAAAACAAGCTGTGATTTTGCCCTGTGACATACAAAACATGAATTAGTCTCTCGAGATCATAAAAACATAGTGATTTAAACTCAAAATCATTGCAAAACATGAATTATGCATACTTGGTGTGCATCATAGTGTTTTGACACAAAAGCTCTTCAAAAACTTCTTCAAAACATGAAAACGCATATACACATTCGGAAAAAAGGATCTAATTAACGTCATAAAATCAGTGATATCACAGGCCTAACATTACCCCCACACCTAAGATTTTGTAGGTCCCACTGCAAACAAAAATAAATTTCCCTTCATAACTAGACTTGCGAAGGAGGGGGTGGATTAGCTTTAGAGGCTTCTCCGTCTTGCCCATGGGATTTTGTTCTTGGGCCTTTTGTGATGTTTCAATTGCATCCAGAGACTATTATTGGTGGAAAATTGGGGTTCTCGACATCAGAGAATGCTTGTATGTTGGATTCGTGATCCGCGATATCCTGATAGTGACGTGGCAGTATGGGACCCCAGGTGCTGGTGGAGTACAGGTGGCATCGTATCGGGGATCGAGAAAAGGTAAGTCCCGAGTCCATTGACATCAGGACTCGCAATCCCGCGAGTTTCGAAATTTCGATAGAAGGATAAAAGGTGGAGAAGTTAAGTCCACACATGTCTCGGAAAATCAGCACATCGGGACTCGAATATTGGAGTTTCAACTTGTTGACATCGCAAGTAGAAATCCTCCGATAGAGAGAGAACTCCGATAGAAAGGGGAAGAAAGTCAGCGATTGACCCACATCAGGATTCGGGGAATCGCAAGGCATAAGGGGTGTGACTACAGAATTCACGAAATAGCGAATTCCGATTTCCCGATTAGGTAAGGGAGATCAGTAAGGAGTTGTTGTGGGTAAAGGATTCCTAAGAGGGAATTAGAGGAGCATTCATGCTCTTCGGTCCAAAGTCAGAGAAGGTCCTGGTGAGAGCAATCGTTCTCCGAGGAGTGGGGAAGGTTACATCAGAGTGGTATCAGAGCTAGAAAAATCTCTCTGTTTTCTATAGCAGAGGAGAAAAGAGGGAATTCACCATGCCGCCTAGAAGAGAAAGACAGTCACCCGACCCGGAAGATAGGGAGGTGCAAAGAAGAGGTAGGCCGGCAGGGAATCCAGAGATGGAGAGGCAAATGAGAGATCTCCGAGAAAGACTCGAGGAGATGGAGACAACTCAAAGAAGCGGAGTTAGCGCAGGGTATCTTAGCGATTCCGAAGTTGAAGAGGAAGTTGGACATGCAGAAGAAGTCACAAAAGAGGATGCATCAACCGAGTAGTTGATCAAAGCCATTTCTAGGATGAGTTCCAAGACGAAAATGGACATTCCAGTCTATGAAGGAAGCCTGGATGCAGAAGAGTTGCTGGATTGGATCCGAGCTCTTGACACCTACTTCAATTATGAGGATATCGAAGAGGACAAGAAGGTAAGGCACGCTGTCACTAAACTGAAAGGACATGCAGCATTATGGTGGGACGAGCTACAAGCAGATAAACGTTCCAAAGGAAAACAGAAGATCAAAAGCTGGGATCGGATGATCGTGAAAATGAAGGCGAAGTTCATCCCAAGAGATTATCAAATTACTCTGTTCAGGAGAATGCAAAACCTAAGACAGAAGTTGATGATGGTGAAGGAATACATCGAAGAGTTTTATAATCTCAATATTAGAGCAGGTCATCGAGAGAGCGATGATGAGAAAGTCGCCAGATATCTGAATGGTCTGAGATACAACATTCAGGATGAATTGAGCATGGTTACCATCCAAACAGTTGAGGATTCTTATCAGATGGCTCTGAAATATGAAGAGAAGTTGAACCGTAAGCAAGGTCAGCGAGGGCGAGGCAGAAGTCAGCCCAGAGGCAAGGCAGTTGCCCAAGAGAAATATCAGAAACCCAAGGAGGAATGGAAGAAACCTCAGGGTAAGGTTGAGAGAGGTGGAACCTCATAGAGGCAGCCATATGTTGAACAAAGAGGACAACAAAATGATCCGCGAGGAGATTATGCTGACGTAAACACTCTTCCTCATACTAGAGGTTGAGGTAGAGGAAGAGGAGGATTTATCACATGTTTCACATGTGGGAAGAATGGGCACAAGTCGTTCGAGTGTCCAGAGAACAAGAAGGAAAGAGGAGAAGCTCACATCACTAAAGCTCAGAAGCGTGATGTTGATATTAATGAAGATGCCGAAAGCGGAAGATCGCTTGGGATGCATAAAGTTCTCTTAACACCCGAGAAGGAGGTGGAGGACGCAGCTCAGAGAAGCCGACTGTTCAGAACTGTATGCAAAACCAAGGGCTGGAAATGTAAGGTCATTGTGGACAGCGGAAGAACAGATAATCTCGTTTCAACCAAGATGGTGGAAAAGTTAGAGCTGGAGACAACTGATCACCCAAGTCCATATAAAGTTTCATGGCTGCAGAAGGGACATCAGGTGAGTGTCACTAAATAGTGTTTATTTGAATTCAAAATAGGTGGATATAAGGATAAGATTTTGTGTGATGTTATTCCCATGGATGTATGTCATTTGTTGCTGGGTAGACCATGGCAATATGAAAGAAATGTGGTTCATGATGGGAGGATGAACACATATACCCTAGAGAAGGATGGGAGTACACACAGATTGCTTCCGATAAAGGATAAGGAGGTGAAACCAGAAGTAAGCAATACCATACTTCTCATGAGTGGGAAGGATCTTCTCACAGAGATGGAGAAGAAGGAAGATCCACAATTCTTTGTGGTCAGGAAACCGAGAATTGTCCTGACTAGTACAAGAGTGGACGACTTACCAGATGTGATTCAGGAACTACTGGAGGAGTTCGCTGAAATCATCGTGGATGAATTACCTCGTTCGTTGCCACCGATGAGAAGTGTGAGTCACCACATAGACCTCATACCAGGAGCTAGTTTGCCGAACAAGGCCACGTACAGATTGACGCCGCGAGAAAATGAGGAGGTCAAAAGGCAGGTACAGGATTTGTTGGATAAAGGACTGGTCAGAGAGAGTCTAAGTCCATGCGTTGTTCCAACAGTGCTTAGTCCAAAGAAAGATGGAGGTTGGATAATGTGTACCGACTCAAGAGCGATAAACAAGATTACCATCAGGTACAGATTTCCACTACCGAGAATGGATGATCTGATGGATTGCCTGAGTGGGGAAAATTATTTTTCAAAAATTGATCTGAAAAGAAGATATCACCAAATTCGTATGAGGGAAGGTGATGAATGGAAGACAGGATTCAAGACAAATGAAGGTTTGTACGAATGGCTGGTCATGCTGTTTGGTTTGACAAACGCGCCGAGCACATTCATGAGACTGATGAATGAAGTCCTGAGGGAATTCATCGGGAAATTTGTAGTCGTATATCTGGACGATATACTGATTTTCAGCAAGACCGAGGCTGAACACTTAAAGAATTTGGCTATTGTGATGAGAAAGCTACAGCAGGAGAAGCTGTTGATCAACATGAAGAAATCTTCATTCATGAAGACAGATCTCATTTATTTGGGTTTCGTCATAACGGCGAATGAGTTGAAGATGGATCCGAGTAAAGTGGAAGTGATCAAGAATTGGCCATCACCGAGAAATGTATTCGAGGTGAGAAGTTTCCATGGTTTGGCTAGTTTCTACCGAAAATTCATCAGGAATTTCAGTGGAATTAGCGCAGCAATGATGGACACAGTGAAGAAGCGGCATAAGACTTTTCACTGGACAACAGAGGCTAAGAAGAGCTTCAATTTGTTGAAGTGAAAGATCACAGAGCAACCAGTGTTAGTCTTGCCAGATTTTCAGAAGACATTTCAGGTGAAATGTGATGCTAGTGGATATGCCATAGGAGCGGTCTTGAGTCAGGAGGACAGACCAGTTGCATATTTCAGTGAGAATCTGGATGAAGTGAAGCTAAAATACTCCACGTATGATAAGGAATTTTACGCTATCATACAGGCGTTGAAGAAGTGGAGGCATTACTTAATACCCAAGGAATTTGTATTATACAACGATAATCATGCATTGCAGTTTGTGAGTCAACAGGAGAAGTTGAACCAGAAGCATGCAAAATGGGTAGAGTACATGCAGAATTTCATGTATATAATCAAACACATTTCAGGAACTGCTAACAAAGTGGTTGATTCTTTGAGCAGGAAATGTTTGTTGATGCAGGAATTCCGAGTCAAAACCTTGGGTTTTGAAAATTTGAAGGACATGTACGCAGGAGATGCAGATTTTGAAGAAGCATACGAGGCAACTGAGAATCCAGTTCTCAGAGATCGGAGTCCTTGGATAGATTATATGATCCAGGAAGGAGTGTTGTTAAGAGGCAATCAACTGTGTATACCAAACTGCTCCATGAGGGAGAACTTATTAAAAGAGAAGCACAGTGGAGGCTTGGCAGGAAATTTTGGCCACGATAAGACATTCACAAAGCTGAGCGAATCATATTTTTGGCCAGGCATGCGAGTAGAGGTTAAACGATTTGTTGACAGGTGTAGAGTTTGTCAACATTCAAAGGGAAGAAAGAAGAATGCAGGGTTTTATCAGCCATTTCCCATACCAGAGAGACCATGGGAGACAATTAGCATGGATTTTGTATTGGGATTGCCGAGGACACAGAGAGGTGTTGATTCCATATTTGTGGTGGTAGACAGGTTTTCAAAGATGGCACATTTTATACCATGCCAGAAGACCAGCGATGCGACACACATCACAAACTTGTTCTTCAAGGAGATTGTTAGACTCCACGGATTGCCGAGAAGCATTGTATCAGACAGGGATACCAAATTCATAGGGAATTTTTGGAGGACACTATGGAAGAAGCTGGGAGCTAATTTGGCATTTAGTTCTACTTATCATCCACAGACAGAAGGACAGACGGAAGTAGTCAACATAAGTCTGGGAGACTTGCTGAGGAGTTTGGTGACAAAGCACCATATCAGCTGGGACAACATATTGCCACAGGCAGAGTTCGCATACAATGATTCTGTGAATCGGAGTACAGGAAAAATTCCATTTCGGATTGTATATGGGACACAATCGAGAGGATTTTCTGAACTCGGGGAGTCAGAGAAAACTGCGACTAGCAGCGCTAGTGCAGAAGAGTTCGCTGAGGCAATGCAGGAACTTCACAATAAGGTGAAACAGGGACTGATAGAATCAAATTAGGAGTATAAGCACAGAGCAGATCAACATCGGAGACAACTTCAGTTCAAAGTTGGCGATCTTGTTCTGGCACATCTGAGGAAAGAAAGGTTCCCAAGGGGAACATATAACAAGCTGAAAATGAAGAAAATCGGACCTTGTAGAGTCCTAAAGAAATTTGGCGAGAACACTTATGAGATTGAGTTGTTGGATGGCATCGGGATATCTCCGATATTTAACGTTTTGGATTTATACCCATACAGGGTTCGAGAAGTAGAGGCTGAAACTGAGGAACCAGTGATCCAGTGGTAGAAGCAGATGCCGATTGCAGAAAAGCTGCAGATGGAATGCATACTGGACAAGTGAGTGAGTAGAAAAACCAGGCGAAAGCAGTATTTTGGGTATCTGGTCAAATGGAAGAACCACCCAGTGGAGGATGCAAGTTGGAAGAATGAAGCGATGATACAGAAGCATGGACAGACCGTGCAGGAGCTCATGGACAGGAGCCCATGAAACTTTTCAAGCCAGGGAGTATATGATGCAGGAGCATCGCCCACATCAAGTGAACCAGCGCGAGAGCGGAAAACAGCTGGATAGCGCCAGCACAAATTTTGAACCCTTGATATTGTTGCGCCAAACATTAATGTGTAGAGTTAATGAAGCGCACTGTGTATATTGTAAATGGACCTTGAGCGGATAGCTCTCGTCCTTAGGTAGATGAGGCATTTAATTTAATTAATGCTGGTAGATAGGAATTTAATTGTATATTTGATAGATTTAGAATCCAAGAGGGAAACGGGATATAGACACCCTCCTTTGTACATTGTAACATTAGCTAGAACAGGAGCAAGTAGAGAAGAGCAGCAGAGGAATTGTATGCAGAACCACCATGTATAGATATTGAATTAATAGAAAAGATTTGATTCAATTCCATGGTTGTGTTATTCTCTGTGTATTGTTGATGTTATGCTTATGAATATTTGCTTCTGGTTATGCACTTTCTTTTATATGATGTGTATATGATTTCATGGTTGATTTGAAATCTGAGAGAATGAGTGAATGAGTTTCAATTGTTTCTCTAAGTGAGCCAGAGAATTCCTGCAAGGAGTGTAGTTGAATTTGTCTGCAAGGAGTGTGTGACTGCAGGGTTCAATTAGAGCAAGCTTTTGTCTCCATTCATCTCAGAAGTGAAGATTTGGCACCAGAGCCGTGCAAGGCATGTGTAGGCTAGATGAAGACTCAGGGTTGCGATTCTGAGTAAAAGCAATTGAGATTACTGCGGCAGGGGTGCGTAGAGTCAAAGCTTCAACATTTGGGATGTTGTCAAAGATTCCCGCAAGGAGTGCGTGCAAAGAATTCTTTCGAAGGACCCAGGAGCAGTAAGGAAGCTCAAGAGGGATAGGTCTTCGAGTCTGTCAAGGAATGGCATAGACAAGTCGTGCTTGGAAATCTTGCAGGGAAAGATGCAGGTTTGTGCATAGGGTGATAAAGGTTCAGAGCTTAGGAGGAAATAGAGTCGTCGATCTGGGTTCATAGGGACCATCAGATCTGCACGTGCCATCGCATATCGGCATATTGCAAGTTGAAGCACCAAGTTGTTGGAACGAGAGTGGCGATATTGTGAGGAGGGATACTCCGAAAGACTCTGAACCATCGACTTTGTAGGACGCATGTCAGGAGATTCCGAGGAGTCGGGGATTGGAAAATCGGGGTTCTAGACATCAGAGAATGCTTGTATGTTGGATTTGTGATCCGCGATATCCCGATAGTGACGTGGCAGTGTGGGACCCCAGGTGCTGGTGGAGTACAGGTGGCATCGTATCAGGGATCGAGAAAAGGTAAGTCCTGAGTCCATTGACATCAGGACTCGTGATCCCATGAGTTACGAAATTCTGATAGAAGGATAAAAGGTGGAGAAGTTAAGTCCACACGTGTCTCGAAAAATCGACACATCGGGACTCGGAGATTGGAGTTTCGACTTGTTGACATCGCGAGTAGCGATCCTCCGATAGAGAGAGAACTCCAATAGAAAGGGGAAGAAAGTCAGCGATTGACCCACGTCGGGATTCGGGGAATCGCAAGGCATAAGGGGTGTGACTACAGAATTCACGAAATAGCGAATTCCGATTTCCTGATTAGATAAGGGAGATCAGTAAGGAGTTGTTGTGGGTAAAGGATTCCCGAGAGGGAATTAGAGGAGCATTCACGCTCTTCGGGCCAAAGTCAGAGAAGTTCCTGGTGAGAGTGATCGTTCTCCGAGGAGTGGGGAAGGTTACATCACATCCACTGAACCCTGTCAAAGAAAGCATGAATTAAAAACTTTGTTTTAAAACTCTGTTTTTATCATCTATTTCAGCATAAAAGAAAACTTAATTTATCATCTAACTACACACATGGTTAGTACCTAATCTTGAAAGATTGCTTCTATCAACTAAGAATTCATTGCATACTAACAAGATTCCTCACAATAACCTGCAAAAACTAAATTAAACCAATTAAATCATAAACAATAAGTTATATAACAAAAAAGTAAAATAACAATTCATGTATAGAAAAATAAATAAAAATACATCTACGTTATCTAATTCACAAACGAACTCATAAAATAGTTACCCAGATTGTTGGTCCCCCCCCATAAATTCGTGGTTACTCTTCAAATGCACACCATGAACTTCAGCAAAGCTATTTCACCATTAAAACTAAAAACGCAGGTTTTACACAGTCTGGCAAAATGAAAATGGAAAAACAGAGCTAAAATTGTCTTTGTCTCTAACACACAACTTCTTCACTATTTTCTGACCACTGAGGTGGTATTTATAAGCTTTACAAACTGAGAGGTCGACCACTGGAGGGTTGATCCTCTTCTAAAAATAGTAAATTGCATTTAAGATGCCCTAACTGCCGAAATGAGGCGAGCCAATAATCGTCCAACATAACAACCCAAATCGAGTTGTCAAGAGTTCATTAGCTGGAGGGCACGAGCATGAGAAAAACCCATGTCTCTTATTCGCCCATCACTAGCCGCCAATACCATAACCGCCAAATCGCCCATTGTTTTTATGCAGGACGGAGTGTCGGATGGGGTACCGGACTGAGTGTTAGATGGAGTGTCGGACTAAGTGTCAGAAGAAAAATCAAGCTGTGATTTTTCCCTGTGACACAAAAAACATGAATTAGTCTCATGGGTTCATAAAAACATACTGATTTAAACTCAAAATCATTGGAAAACATGAATTATTCATACCTAGTGTGGATCATAGCGTTTTGACACAAAATCTCTTCAAAAACTTCTTCAAAACATGAAAATGCATATACACATTTGGAAAAAAGGATCTAATTAATGTCATAAAATTAGTCATATCATGGGCCCAACAAGTATTGTGGGCCTACAGGACTACTTGCAAAAATATGACAGGGCACACACCATTTAAACTGGTATATGGCCAAGAAGCAATGGTGCCATTAGAATTTATGGTACCCAGTCTACGCGTAGAAGCAATTACACGCATGACAGAACGAGGCACAGTATAGGAGAGACTAAACTAGTTGATGACCATGGAGGAAGATTGGATCTTAGCAGGGTTTCACCAACAAGTTCAGAAAGCAAGGGAAAAATATTGGCATGACAGACACATCAAGAAGAAAACTTTCAAAGAGGGATATTTAGTATTGATGTATGACAACACATCGTTTTAGCACCCAGGAAAACTTAGAATGCATTGGTTAGGACCATATGAAGTAAAAATTGTCACAGATGGAGGAGTTGTATAGTTGAATGACTTATCAGGCGCGGAACTTAGAGGAATGATCAACTGAAGCTGACTGAAACTGTTCAAGGACAGTCGACCACCCACAACTGGAAGAGCCACGGCATAGTGGAAAAAAAAACTGAAACAAAATTGTAAAAAATACCAACAGAGGCACACTACACCAAAAGAAGAAGGAGCACGCACACTTAGGAATACAAACTTGGCGAGGACAAGGCCAATGACCAGGTCACAAGGGAAATAAGCGGGAAAAGCAAAGACGGAAAAAGAAGTATGCAACGTCGGAGTTATGTGGAATTGAATGACGGAAAGGACCAACGGGACACCGCATTAATCATGCCAACTGGAGACGGAAAGGGAGAAGTAATGGCAAGTACGAAGGAACCGGAGGTTCATTGAATCTATTTTAAAAGGTATCATCCTTGACAATATTCATGCGATGAGCATACAAAACATGGATGCAGGAATAAACAGTTTATTGCGAGATTGTAGAAGAAACAGAGAGAGATAGTGTATCTAGAGCACATAGCAAAGCTCACAGAGGTTGTTGAAGCTACAAAGCACATCAAGCAATCAACATTCACCACCATGGAACCACCAAAGCAAGCATAAGGAAGCTAGATTACTAGACAACCCAGAGTTAGAACCAGGGCACGGGTACAATTGAAAGAAGGTGAACAAAAACCGTCGAAGATCATAAATATCGATGAAATCCCATCACTAGATACAAAACTAGTGAACCCCACACCCGTGGTGGAAGAAACCCAATAGCCATCACCGGAGTGCATGAATGTAGATATGCCAGTAGAAGCATAGGAGCAACACAACCAGGATGCATAAAAAATGAATGAGGTGCAACCAGAGAACACCGAAGCAACTCTGAGAGTCAATGGAACGACGATGAATCAAGAAACACCAATTGATCCAGATGAATCTCAAACATCCATGTCAGACCACCCACCATAAGGAGTAGTATAATATGCCACGGACTGACTAGAATGTTATTCTGAAGTAAAAATGATGGTCGTTGGAACCTCGAGCTAGCCACTACTAAAGAAAGACAAGCAGAAGGTACCTAGGTCACCTCACAAGAAACCCATCACAACCCTCATTTTACCGCGTATACCAGATGGGGTACAAGTGGAATCAGGCTTGCTAGGGCATGTTGAGAAGATGAAATACTCATACCATGATGTAGCAGACACAGACAAGTTCCCGGAATTCATGAAGAGAGTATACTTACATACTGTGGGAGTGAATGCGGTTGGGGAACCGATTGATCAAGCTCTCCAGTGGGAAACAAGATTGGAGGAAAAAATGATTTTAGGTCTGCTAGATATGCCACACTTTGGCAGATGACAATACACAAATAGTTGCATCAAACAACTAATGGCAGTCACACATGGTGGTGATATATGGTTGGACAATATCTTCTTGATAGAAGTAGATATTATTGCACACATCACAGGGTTTCCATCCTAGGGCATGGATCTCACGCAATTCCTTGACAATAAGACAAAGGAGAAAGCACTTGCGGAGGAGATGAAGAAGAAATACAGTACTGACAAGGGGACATGAGGAATGATCATCAAGAGGATCAATGATGTCACAACACAAATTGTTACAAAAATCTTGACCTGCAAACTGCTAAGAAAATGCCACAGGGAGGAAGTTCTGGCTTGGGTCATCGCAGTTGCAGCTCAATGCATCGAGGGAACAATAGTTATTTGGGCACCCTACCTCTTGAATTTGTTTCTGGATGACTGCAAGGATGCGTAGGATATAGGAGCAGAATTTCACTACTCATGGATACTCATGTTGATAGCAATCATGGGATGGAAGGAACCGAGTTACACATTCTTTCGCACTAGACCCAAGCTAAATTGTGGAGTGAGGTATTTAACACTTGGCGTCATGCTTGATGCTAAACAAGAAAATGAATGTAGTTTTATTCGAAGGACACCTTTGAGACCTGCAAGCACCAATTTCCAACATGTGGAGAATAACACCATAGGTTTTATCACAGTATCGATACATCTCCAACTTCAAGGCCACACGACATGCGATGTGGATACAGGCGCGGAAGGACCCCAATAAGGAGTGGCTACAAATGCACTATTGTATCACAGAGGGAGACATCGACATGGATATCAAATATTTGGAGGACAAATGGAGGATTCCAACCCTCACCCAAGAAATACCTACAAACACAGTAGAAGAGGAGGCTGAGTAGGAAGAAACACAACCTCAATAAGTCTCAGTGCCCAAGAAATGGAGGAGGGGCCAAACAAAAAAAAAGAAGACAAATGAAGGGACAGCTAAGATAGGGACCTAGAAGGGGAAAAATAATACTATGCAGTCGGCTCAAGTGCAGTAGAAACAGGCTAAGGAAGCACATGTAATGACACCAAGTCCCAATCCATAGGAACCAGGCTTGAATAAGAGACCATCCATTTAGTCGAGGGGATCATGCAAGAAAATGAAGGCGCAAAGAACACCACTATAATACACAATCACGAAGGATGATTCCAATATGATAGCCCGAATGGTTCAGGATTGTATAGTCGAGGATTTTGACAATGTTGCACACCACAGGGACAGGATTCAAGAGGATCCAGCAGGCATGTAACAGTTTCTCAAGCAGATCGAGGAAGCATAGACAGTGAGTAGCAACATGTTAGGTAGCTAGAGAGGTAGTAGTGGGGTCCCACAATGTATGCCAAGGAAAGTTCTCTGATACCACTTGTTAAGAACCAAAGACTGAATACAAAAGCATTTCAACAGATATACAAGAACAATATGCACAATATCCTTTACTACTATCAAACCGTTGAGGTAGGGAAACACCGTACAATGGATCCTATTATGGAAGGGATCGTCTCCTATTCACTTGCCTCTTCGAGGGGGCATCCTCCTATTGAGATACTCCTCCAAATACAATAATTCTCTTCATGTCTCATTACATTTCTTGAACTCCTTTATATAGTGTTACCATCACCTAAGAACATTCTAGAGGAGGAATCTTCTAGAAGTAGAACCTTCTAAGAAGTCCTCTTGCGTTTATTATATCTAACTACCCATTTATTATATATGGCTACCATAGTGAGCTTTATTTAATAATATAGTGGACCTAGTCCACCTTACATTGAATGGTCTCCACTATTATCACTATGGGCTCTCTGGACCCCCACTACTACCTCTCTAGGTACCTAACATTAACAAGTGGGCCCTATCCTACTGTGTTGGTTCTTAACACAGCAGGGGAAGAAGGCCATCATCACCACAAGTAGGAGAAATACTGGAAGAAGGTGAGTGTGATACAGTCCACACAATACTGCAACCGAGTGAAACATTCCACATTACACCCAGTATGCTATGCATGGACGAGATCATGGGGAAGACACCCCTAAAGGACTTGCTCAAATCCAGTTGGTATTGTCACGGATACCATCCAAGGCTCTACACAAATTGTAGGTTAGCGTTACCCAAGAGGTACAGTCTCGTGCACGCATAGACTTAGTTGAATTGGAGCAAGAAACGAAGAAGCGGGACACGTTGGAAATAATATGTGAGAAAGATAATTTTGAGACCCAGGAGGAAAGGGAGTGCATGAAGGGATTGGAGCAGAAAGTGGTAGGAACTTATGAAAACATTCCAATGATTGCGTAGAGGCATGCACTCACAATAGTAGAGAAGATTGATCAGATTGTGCAAGAAATCAATCAATATCAAAAGGATATCGAGAATCTTCACGAGGATCTTACACCTACCACTCCACTGAAAGTAAGGGAGAAAGAAAAACAGGAAGCAACAGAGCAGCTGCATGAGATATATCAATAGGTTCGTGCAACAATTGACTTGTTCAAGAAGCAACACAGTTGTGGACAAGGTTAGAATAATATCAAGTCCAACAGTGGTACACGGAAGAAGAAAGGATAAGCGCAGCTATCCAATACCTCAAGTAGAGGCAAAAGACAATTGCCATTACGTAGCGCATCAAAGGGGCGCAGGATATGAAGAAAATGTAGGCATAACTCACCACTGTGCAAACATGGAAAAAGGAGTGTCAAGCTCAAATGGAACCGTTCCAAGAGTGAGTAGCAGAAGTCATCGCACAGGAAAAGGAAGCCAAGACACTGATAACAAATACCTAGGAAGAATGCGTCGGATTGATCAGCGACAAAATTGCAGTCCAGATAGTAGACACGCTCAAGGAAAAGACACTGTAGGTGCAAACACAAGTAGCAGAGTTCAAGGAGAAGTTCCAGGTGATCACCAAGGAGATCGACGAAGCACACAAAATTTAGGTGGCTTGGGACGAGCCACATGTCAGTGTTGGGGGCATGTTGGAAGCAAGCCAAGGTGGAAAGAAAGGCAATTTTGGAAAAGAAGGTATGCACGAGGAAAGCGATAACTGGGAGGAAAAGTAGCATGTGCACATGAATGGAATACCTAAAGATGGTAGGGTTAGGGTTTTGGTAATGTATTGTAATGGATGAAGAGATAGAAACGTATAAAGAGAGATAGCTAGGTCTAATATAGGAGACGATTCGTATTTTATAGATAGAATTGTTGTATCAAGTTGGTATGTAATATTTTGTTGTATGACCTATTTTTGTAAGTTGTTGAGCTAGAGAAGACGGAGGAGGGAAGATATTGAG
Source organism: Picea engelmannii (assembly GCA_009831015.1). Taxonomy (NCBI): domain Eukaryota; kingdom Viridiplantae; phylum Streptophyta; class Pinopsida; order Pinales; family Pinaceae; genus Picea; species Picea engelmannii. Next base: position 537,516 of record ML780632.1, read on the forward strand.
GGTTATATCCCAAGCTTAGGAGCCTGGTGTGATCTAGTCCACCTCATATAGATCTCACCCAACTGAGAAGAGTTGTAAGCGCACGACGTTGTAGTGATTGAACGACTATAATAAAAGAAGCTAAGAGTCAAATCTTTGTGGACGTAGCCCAAGGGGGAGTGAATCACGGTAATATATGTGTTATGTGATTCAATGCATGTGTATCTTTAATGTCTTTCAGTAGCTATTGATAATCTAAATGAATGAGTCATTACATTTCTTGCATAAATTGTAATAACAGTGTATTGCATTAATAAGTTATAATATAACTCTCGGCGCATAGTTCTTAGATATCGCACTCAATCCTAGGATGAAAACACATGATTCTTGAAGCTACCCATTAATACTATCTTGAGTGAGATGGCGCAGTGCACCTAGTGCGCTGTGTTGCCTTCTAGTTTACCAGGGGGGGAAATAGTTTTAGAGGCTTTGTTGGAAACCCGAACATACATGAACCCTGGGTCACTTGAGATGAACTCAGATGGGATATAAGTAACCAACAACATGTTCTTTTTAATTTGATCATTTATATCTATTTTTAGACTTTTAAAGTGATTGTTTGAGATTGTATATGTTTTTGCATTGTATTCCTAACCCCTTGTAGGTTAGCTTTGGGAAGAGATATGTGATCTAGGAGGCGACAACAAGCGAAAGAGATAAAATCCAACCGTAAGGATTTAAGGTGCACTCATTAACCGTCTCTTTCCTCTCTCTCTTATCACTTAGTTTAGATGGTTTTGGGGAAGATTAAAGGTAGATCATTGTTTTAAGGGAGTTATCACTCTGCCTATTTCTTAGACCAAGTTTAGGGGGATTTTCCCCATATTAGAATTGGAGACTCCACTAGGGAGTCTCTCTAGGGTATTGGTGGGAGATTTTGGTTTGATTTGATTTTTTTAGTTTCTTTTTGAGATTTCCAAGTTTACTTAGTTTGTTAGGGTCTTTGGTCACCTTTCAGGTGCTTATCAACCTTTCCTGCCAAGTTTGTTCTCCAATTTTTTTTCTTTTTTGAAATTTTGTAGAGGTGTACAAGCTTTGTGATCTGTATAGAATGTATACATGTTCCATATTCATAGTATACAACCCTTGTACATATGCAGCTTCTCGTGCACATCACGAACCTCTGTGTTTTGGAAGGGTTTAAAAAAAAAACAACTTTTTCTTTCGTGGAAAGAAGCTTTGTGCTTCTCAGGACTTGTTGAACTCTTTGGGGTCTCTGTTAATTTTTTTTGGTTGGGTTAAAGATTCAGTTTATCATTCACTTTTTAAAGAACCATTGTTGTTTCTTAATTTTCTTTTTTTTTCTTTGAAGGTTTAGGGTGAACTTATAAGCGTTAGATCCTCCTATGGTTTCCAATGAATCCCTACATTCAAGTTGTGGTTTAGGTTATGTGTTAGTCTTAGGCTTAATTTATATTTACCTTGTTTTTTCCTTGAAAAAATGAACACATATCATTCACTTGTTATTTTCTTTTCTAAGCATTCAAAAAATAAAAAATTGTTGCATTTAGTTATGCATTTTTGTTTGGTAGTTGTAGAATAGGTTGTTTATTACAAAATAAAAGAGTTATGTTTCCAAAGTTCCTTCTTTGCTATTTCCTTGAAATTTCAATAGTTTGCATTTGCATTATAAAATGAAAATCACATTCTAGGAAAATTTTTGCATTTTCGGATCTTGGACTATACTTTGAAAATTTTGCATTTTCAAAGATTAAAGGCCATTTTTCAATTCTAGAACCTAGTTTTCTTTTGCATGAATGCTCTAGAGATTTTATTTCTTCTCTTTATTTTCTTGAAAAAACCACAAGTTGAACATTTATGCCCTTTTGAGTAAATAAATCCACTTAAAATCAATGATTAACACTTAAAATCAGCTAGAGTTTTGTTTGTAGGGTTCACCAAATATTCTAGGCTCTAGGGAGTTGAAATAGGTGTGGAGAGTAAACTCTTCAAGGCCTCTTAAACAAACATAAGAGTCTATGATAGGGAGTGTCAGAGTCAAGTTTCGTAAGATTCAACCAAGACCCACATCTAACACAAGGACTAAACATGAGGTCACGTGAGAAAAGTTAAAGGAGATAACCCCTCCAAAGTTGGACTGAGCATAGTGGGGATCGTATATTGAGGGTTGTTATTAGTTTTTACGCTGATGACATTTGACTATAGATCCTTGTGGACCTTGAATCTATTCAATATCCTCAGTTGTATTCCAAACCATTTTCCTTCATTACCCTTGAAATGCTTCGGACTTTGTTGTCCTACTCATTACGATCATCCTGACTATTGACTATACCCTCTCGGTGACTTACTGCGAGCTGGCAACCTAGTTTCCTATTTTTAGGGACTTACATGGGTGACTATGGGGGTATACCACGGTACCTAGGGAAGGAATAGTATCACACTTTGTAGATTATACCTGGAGGGTGTTTCCATGTTTGAGATACAATTGCACTGGTAAGTTTCTCTAGTGTGGATTGGCGTAACTATTCTTCCTGCGAGTTAACTATTTTCTTGATTTGTCGTTAGGAAATTTTTAGTGTGTGCTCTATGTTTCATGGTAGCTCAACCTTAGAGCGTCGTTTGATCATTTCACAAGGTGGAAGATCAACAAATCTGTCGTTCGCATAGGCTTAAGGGCCTGCCACCAGTTACTTTAGATCCACCTTCGCCATCGCTGAGGCGCATGCTAGATAAAGAGGGTTCATTTAAAGAAATCGGGCCACATGAAGTTGTACCCGAGCTAGCTCCTAGAGAAGACTTTCCTTCATCAAAGGAGTCCACCATTTTTGACCTCGAAGGTGAAGTATTTAGGCCTACAAACTCTTTGATCACTAACTTATCATCATCGCTTCTTATTTAGAGAGTACCTCCTAAGGTGACTTCACCTGAACGTCAGTTTTTTAGATGAGCGGTGATGGAAGAAACTAGTTCTACCTCTTCTAGGAGTCCTCATACTCCCATCTCAGTTGTCGCGGGAGGGGTGTTGTGCCTCCTCCCCTACCTCCATGACCTATTAATACTACGGTTGTCCAAACACCCACTACTTCAGGAAGTGGCTCAATCCCTTCAATGAATGTGACCATTGTTCCCTCTATTCAGAACATGTATGGCGCCCCCTTTTTGTATGGGATGTTAGGTTTCTACTCTAGTTCAGTCCTAACCTACTATAATATACAGACTGTTGGTCTGGGGGTAAGGATATTTAATGCTTCCTTAAAAGGATTTCTTGTGGGCACCACTGCCCCGTTGAACTCTATCCCTTACAATGGGGATCATATCCATCCTCCATCCCCTTCTCTTGGAGGAACTTTCCAGTAGTCGATCGAGATTAATACCAACTCTAGTTTGTTCAATGGGGGGAGTCATGGACCTCAGTCCGATGTGACTCCGAGAGGGTCTATGCATTTTTATTTATTAGATGTATTTAGAAATAACGCTTTCTCATCATCTGCTTTCTCGGGAGGGGGAACCCCGTTTTTGGTCAACCAAACCCTACGTAAGGTTTCATTCCTTCATAGGGAGCGATGAAATGTGGTTAATCCTAACAAGGTCCTGGAAATCCCTAGTAGGGCCCATTTCTTTTGCAAGGGATTTCGATCGGGGGAACCCCCTCCCAAAATTAGTGGAACCCTGGGCATAGTTCAATAAGTATGCCAGGAGGGTTGGCTGGGGGCATCCCCAACCAAGGTCCTTGGGATATTGTGTAGGGAGAAATCCTTACAAAAGGCATGTCATCCAACTATGGGAATCAGTCAGAGATGAAAAATCAAGCGTAAAATCCTTTCAATGTCCAGATCCACCATGGTTTCTACCAAAATCCTGGCCAATAAGAAAAATTTTCTTGGAAACCTGGTGCCAGCCAAAATCCACGCCCCTCTTTTAATTTGAATCCACCAAAACCTAGACTACCTTTCCTAGAAAATATGCACTTTCCAGACCTATCAATATTGGTGAATGACTTGATCTGTCATGATCCACGTTGCCCCCCCATTCCAACTAAGTTTCCCTCAGACATTCCTAAGTTCGAAGCAAATCCTGGCAAGGATCGAGGTGATCATGTTATGACATTTTGTTTATGGTTCTCATCCAACTCATTAAAGGATGATTTCGTTCATTTGTTCTTGTTTCAATGCACTCTTATAGAGGGTGCCACAAAATGGTATATTGAACTCGATAGCTAGAAGTACACTTACCTTAACGACCTGGCTATGGTTTTCTTAAACCATTTCCAGTTACCAGTAAGATACGATGTCGACACCGAGTTGTTGGCCAACTTTGAGAAAAAAAAATCCATCCATATCTTGGATCACATATGAGAATGGTGTCGACGAAAGATATTGATCAATGTTAAGGTCCCTCTGACATTTTTTCTTTAGTGGTTCCTAAATTCCTTGGTGCCTTGTGTATCCAAAGACGTCATGACATCCAAATTTTTTTCCGAAGAAAAGGCTATCATGAGAGCCCAGGAGCTGGAGTTGATTTACTCTCAATCCGGTATGTTGTACCAGATCCTTCCCAATGCATCACAATCAACTTTAGACAATACCAAATAGAATTTTGAGCCTCACATGAAAGGAATAGTAGGCTCAGCACAAAGAAAGACCACAAATTATTTGAATAATCAGTTACAACAATTATTGATTCAAAAAAATGTGGCCAGCCAAAATCCTAGTTTGACTGCCCCCATAACTGAAATTTCAGATGTAAATAATGTGCAATCGACGAATCCCAAGGGTAACCAACAATATGAGGGAAAGAGGAAATCTAAAAACAAGAATGGTAAGGGGGATAAGAAGGCTATGAATAATGCTAGCAAGGGAAAAAACAAACAGAGGAAGGTGAAGTTTTCATGTAAGATTTGCACAAACGACCACTTGACTCACCAATTCCCTCAGATTGGGGAATCCTAAAATTTATTTACATAGCAGTAGTCTATCTAGTTAACCAATTGTTTTCCATAAGGGAAAAATTTGGCTCTATCTTCCTCATCTACGAACGTGCCTGGGGAAAATTAGGGATCTGCCGCACCTAATACTAACAACGAAGTCGCAAACGTTTATATGATGAAGTCTGATGCACATCTACAGACCGAGGTTCATAATTATGAAATTCCAGAATCTGTTGAGAAGGGAAAATAAGCCTTCAACCCACTGCATCATCTTCAAATTGAGAATATTGTGGGAGAAACTATGACTTGAATCCCTAAGGGTGAGTTTAAAAATTATTCTCACAACCTGAACGAAAGTGTTGCTCAGAATTACTCTGTCATGGAGGATCTGGCACAAAATACTTGTGCAATATCTGCTCTAGAAGTCCTCCATATTTTCCCCTCATAGAGGAAAGAATTGTTGTCTGCCTTGCGAGTGGTCGAGACTACTAACTTAGGCATGATTGTTTTTAACCCTATAGATTATAAACCTTTTCTTCCTCACCATATTTCTTTTCAGATAGTAGTAATGTATTCCATGAAAGTGTTGACATGAAACATTTTACATACAGTGGTATGAGGGTGCCTCGACTTGCGTGATGTTGTTGGCATGATGGAAGGCCATTGGCCAACCTGATTTGTCTCCATCTCCCACACTGCTAACTACGTTTGACGGTTTATATTTTAGAGCACACGGAATAATTACCTCCTTCCTCATGTAGTTGAAGGGAAAAAATATGTGCGTCAAAGTCAAAGTAGTTAATGCGCTTCTCGACGACAATATTTTGGTAGGGCGTAGTTGGACTTACGCTATGACAATGGTTGTATCCACAGTTTTTCGGGTCTTATGTTTTCCTCATGAAGGTTGGATCATAACCATTGATCAATTATCCTTCTCCCATATCGACCCTTCATTAGGGGACCCACGGTCCCGATGATTGAAAACCCACATCTAGGTACCATGAACTTAGGTGCCTGATTGTTTCCATATTTAATGGGGACTTTCAATTATTTGCCACCTGCTAATGATGCCAATTTTATTTTGGTTGTCCCTGACTAGCCAAAGGCTGCAATATTCCAAGTCTCTTATTTTAAAATGAGCTACTTTAATGACCCATGGAATTTACCTTCCCCATCGTCTTCGATGGAAGGGTTAGGGAACCCTCGAATGGCTATGCCCTTATCTTCTCTTGAGGTTGCAAACAATATTCTCCAATAATCCTTGGCCAACCCTGATCTAGCTCCACCACAAGAACTAGATCCCATTCTTAAGCCTATTTGGGCTCAAAAATATCTTTCCACTTACAATCCTTTGGACTTATTCCTTCCCTCTTACGAGGCGATTTTGAAGGAAATGACTGGGCCAGACAGACCTTGGGATGATCTTCACCACATATCTTATTACTTACCCAAGATAAGGAGAATAGAGGCAGGAGAATGGAGATGCCCCTTGTCCTATTAACCCTCTGGCCATGCACGATATATATGCCAAGGGAAACATGGGAAGTATAGTTGAAACAATTCCTATCGACATGTCTAAAACCCCCGAGATTATGGAAAATGTCTTCGTCGAAGCATATTGTTCCCCTGAAGAGATTCAGATCTACACTGAATTATTTAGAGAGTTTCAAAACGTCTTTTCCTAGTCTTATGAGGATATTCTAGGAATTGAACCACATATCGTTCAACACAAGATCACAACTTACCCCAATGATAAGCCTACCTGACATAAGCTTCACCAAATCAATCCTCACAAGGAAACAATGATGAAGGTTGAGGTAGAGAAACTAATCAAGTGGTTTCATATATCGAGTGCAATTGACAAAATGGGTGTCGAACCCTGTTCCTATCAACAAAAAGAAAGGTACAATCCATGTGTGTATGAACTTTCGTGATATGAACAAAGCTTTCCCGAAAGATAATTTTCCAACCCCATTCATTGACTAGATTGTTGATGAAAGTCTGGGTTGTGAGGTATTTTATTTTATGGACAGATTTTTCAGATACAAACAAATTTGTATCAAGCTAGAGGACCAACATAAAATGGAATTTAATTGTCCTTGGGGTACATTCACATATAGAAACATTCCTTTTGTCCTTAGGAATGTTGGAGCCACTTTTCAGTGGGCCATGTTTTTTTCCGTCCACAACCTTAAACACATATTTGAGGCGTATCTTGATGATATTGCATCACATTCTCGTAAGATATCTGATCATCCCACCCATTTACAACTTATCTTTGAGAGGTGTCTCTACTTTCGGATTTGTCTGAATCCAAATAAGTGTAGTTTTTACATGACATCAGGATGCTTGTTAGGTTTTATCGTGACAACTAAAGGGATCATGGTCGATCCTTTGAAGGTTTAGGTAATAGTTCAATTTCCTCCCCTGTGCACAATCCTCCAACTTCAAATTCTACAGAGGAAGCCAACTTTCTTCGACGTTTTGTTTCCAACTATGATGAAATTACTAAAGGGTTTATGCATCTTTTGAATAAATGGTTCCCATTTTGTTGGGATGAAGCAGGTCAACGATCTTTCGAAGCATTGAAATGTGCTATGATGTCTTCCCCTCTATTCATTCCTCTAGATTATGGCAAGGATTTCTTATTGTATTTGGTTGCCACAAAGTCTACTATTGGCATGGCCCTTGTCCAAGAGGATGACGCGCTCGAAGATCATGTTATCTACTATCTTAGTTGAGGTTTGGTAGGACTGAAACTCATCGAGTCATCGACGGGAAGATCAGTCGATGGATAGTCATACTGCAAGAATTTGACTTGGATTTTGTTTCGGTGAAGTCTAAAAATTCCTTGGTCTTTGGTTAACTAATCTTAAAACTTATGATCGGGAGTGGTAATAATTTTCCAGAAGAGTACCTGATCAATGAGGATATTTTCCTTATTACATCTTCAAACCCTTGGTATGGAGATATACTTGTGTATCTTCATACTTTTAAGTGCCCGTCTTCTGCTTCGCATGATGAGTGTAGGCAAATACACCATAAAGTGTGGAAATATCTTATCATCGATGATACTTTATATCATTGAGGAGTGGATTATATTATTTGTTGTTGTCTCACTCACAAAGAGGCATAACTTCTGTTGAATGACTATCACACAGGAGCATGTCGCGGTCACCTGTCTGGGTTGGAAATAAACCAAAAGATTCTTCGCGTTGGATACTTTTGGCCCTCGTTGATCAAAGATTATGTATATGTGGTCAATAAGTGTCACCCATGCCAGATATTCTATCAGAAGATGCAGGCACACCATGCTCCCATGTTTCCAATTATTGTTGTTGGTCCCTTCACCAAGTGGGGGATTGATTTTACTACATGCCACCAGTTTAAATTTAGGGGACATCACTATATCATCATAGTATTAGACTACTTTACTAAGTGGGTCGAGGCTATTCCTATGTTCAACAATGATGGAGAAACAACTTCAATTTTAATTTTTAACCATATTTTAACTAGGTTTGGTATTTCGAAGGAGATTGTCACAGATCATGGTAGTCACTTCCAGAAAAACATTATGTCCAAGTTAACATCAAAAATAGGGTTTAAGAAATAAAATTCATCACCTTAATAACCAAAGGAGAATGGTGAAATGGAGGCTATTAATAAGTCTCTCAAAACTATTCTTCAATGGACGATCAATTCGTCCAAGTCAAATTGGCATTTTATGTTCTACCCAAAAATTTGGGATTATTGAACCTCAGTCAAGACTGCTACCATTTTTTATCCTTTCCAACTTGTTTACAGGATGGAGGCAATATTTCCCACAGAGTTCCAAATACATTCTCTTAATTTGGTAGTGGAACTACTTCTCGACACTACTCCACTTGAAGAGCATCTTTTATATCTCGAGCAACATCGAGATGCATCCTTGGACAATGAGGCTCACAAACAATGTTTCAAGTGTCAGTATGATCAGTTTGTCCTCCCTCAAGTTTTCTCCAATGGTGATCTTTTCCTGGTTTATGACCAATATAAATATCGCTTGGGGGGCAGGAAAATTAAGACTCATGTGGTTTGGACCGTTCATTGTTAAGAAAGTTTTAGAAAAGGGTTCCTATCAACTGGTTGATTTCGAGGGTAACGCTTCATTGTAGCCTAGAAATGGGCTCTGCCTTAAGAATTATTACACTTAGATCGCTCACTCGGAAGTGAATTCTTGTATATAATGTATAACTTTATTTATACAGTCTTGTCTTTTTGTTTTATGGGCATGTAGTTTATTGTGTTTTTTTTAACTGTGGTAGATGTCAAGTGAATCTGAGGTCTATGTTGGGTTCGCAAATGGTGGTATCCAACACACTCAGAGGCTTAATTCCATAGCTTGGGTGATATTTACACCCTTTGGTCAGGTGATGTCTTCTAGAGGTATTTTTCTGGGTGAACAAACCAATAATCTTGTCAAGTAGAGTTTCATAATAGAATTATTACATGATGCCTTGTCAGATGGTATTTCTCATCTCTGGGTTTATCTAGATGCTCAATTGTTTGTGTCCCAGTTAAATGGAGTATACCGTATCTACGATCCCACCCTGCACCGATGATTCCTTAGGGTACGTCTCTTAGAATGCTATTTTGATTATATTACTTATATTTATGTTCCTATGAGATATAATCAACTAATTGACACATTGGCTAATTATGTATTAGTTTGGCATATTGCTCAAACATAAAAGTAAAAGCACACACATACATGCACATGTAAATAAATTTGTACAAAATATTTATCCATAAGAAAAAAATATGTATATATATAATAATGTGTCCAAAACATAATTTCATAAGTACAAAAGTGGTCCATAAAGCCTTAAATAGAGCCAGTATACATCGATGAGCTCAAGCCCTCACTATATAATAGAGTATAAAAGGTTCCCTTGGCACATATGTGGTCTAGTACTAACTATGGCCCAAGAATGTTAGCCCTAGTATAATTAACTATGACATTCGCAAGAAACCGAAATAGCTTAACCCAAGTTCGGGGTACCCCTACAACATGTGGTTGCATGGACGAGGGAAGGTCCTTTATCTATTCCATTGGCACTATATGAGTAAGATATGTCAAGTTCCTTTATACTCGTCACAATACTCTCTCAGCCTCTATGTCTCGTAGTCTTCATGTAGCTATTGGTCCTCTTGATACTGTTGGTCTGACATCTGCTCGAGGATGATGCCCGGTCCTGGCGAAGTCGACTAGTCGTACCGGTCCCACATTTGTATATGACAGATCGTTGAGTTATTAATTTGACATTACCATAAAAAGGATAACATTTAAAAATTTAAAATAAAATAAACTTCAAAATGTGTTTATCTATCTCTCTGCGCTCCTCTCTAGGGGGCATAGGCATATCAATATCCCTCATGAAATTGATCCCTGCGTAGGGGTAGTCCTCGATCATAGGAATTTGATTGTCCCACCAGTCAAAGAATTTGTCATCAAATGCCTCTTGTACTCTCCCCTTACCTTGTCGAGGTAAAACCGCTACCCACCTGCATAATGCCAGAAAGGAGGAAATATGGCCTTGTACTGTCTCTGACGGGGTAAGGTTTGGCACTCTCTCGAAAAATAAAGAGCACAACATGGTCCCAAACCAAAAGTTCTTGTTTGTTCTTCTTCGACAATCAGTCAATTTTTTATATATATATGTGAGCATTGTATTTCTCCTATAAAAAATGGTGGCATCTAGACATTGAGATGCACAATGCATATGTGCACGTGAATCCTGATGAAGTGTTGCAGATCTCGTGATCCGCCCAATCATGTAAAGTACTATCCAAATATTGAGTCTTGTGATCTTATGAATCGGCACCTGATATCTTATTTTCTCAGTGCCAGCCTCGTAATACATCACAATGTAATCTCCTATGTTGTGAATTCTTGGAGGAAAGGTCCTCAAGTTGGCAAGTTCTCCCCTCCTAGAGATGTCGGTCAAAAAATAGATATCCTCCATCATCAGAGTCCATGATTGGACCTCTAGCATTAATGCCTCTGCATCTAGATGTCAATACACTATCATATGGTTTAGTAGCCTTGGTTGTTCCCTCATGACTAGAAACTAAAAAAATTTCCACATACCACACTGCTTAAGCATGGAAATGGCCCCTGGATCCTCCTCTACCAAGACATCTAAATCCTCATGTTCTCTCTCACGCTAGTGAACATACATCCTGTTGCAAAACATTTGTGAGGTTAGTCCCTATTTCATATTTTTTAAAGCTTCAAGAGATGTATATGGGTTTTCTTTAAGACAGTCGCATATGTATAGGGGCTAAGTGTTACATTTCCCATGAACATACACGTCCAGAGTATGGACATCCCACGTACATGCAAGACCGACCTTTTTACTAGGGAGTGTACCCTATAAAAAATGAAATAATAAATAAATAATGAATGAAAAGGATGAGAGATGTCATTTGTACTTACTTGGTTCAGGTTTGAAGATCTTTCGTCCACCATAGCTCCTCGAATTTGTGTTTTAAAGAAGAGAGTTTTTTGGATTTTTGGTTAATTTCCAATTTTCAATGGTTAAAATGAGTTGTCCTGTAACGTACTCAACCACCAATGGGGTGGGAAACACCACACAAACACCTTAGCTTTTCTTCCTTTACTGCTCTGATACCAACTTGTAACGTCCTCTTCCACCAATAGGCCGAGAAACACTACTGCGGAACATACATATATATATAACATGCATTTCCAGTGAATTCAATCACATAAATTAGAGTTACTATTACCATTCACATTCAAATGGAATTAAAAGTAATTCAAACATGCAACGAAATACATGATAACATTTTAAGAATCATGGTAATGAATAACATATATAATTAAGCACGGAAATGATATTATCTTTTAACTGGAGTAAAACCACCAAATGCGTGTAGACCTCCCACGAAACTCCCATCCTTAGACCACACTGCTCATCACTCTCAGCAATATGTCACCCTCGAGCTGGGACTAAACTCCACTGGGAAAGGGATTCCTATGCTAGGAAGTCACACAGTTTAAGAGAAAGGATTCTCTCCCATGAGCCACTTATGCCCACTACTCACATACTCTCATTCCCCACATTCTTGTCCCACCCCAGGAGTATACACCTTCACTGTTACACAGTCCATCAGTTGCTCCAACTCCCTTACCTTGGGCTTCAGCAACAGACCGGACCAAAATTATCATAGCTCCGTAGAAGCTACAGGATTCCTTCCAGGAGAACTCACCTCCTCAACACACTCTCTCACTTGGAGAGAGTTTCTCACAGGCTTGACAACCTGCTTCTTCAACCAAAACAACTAAGATGGGTAAGGCAATGGTTGGCTCAATAATTTACAGAAGTGAAAATGGTCACAATTCAGCAATGGCGGAAATGGTTGGTTGTGGCATGCTTAGTGCATGAGCGATATTGTGAGGAGGAAGCAAGACTGGTCTAGCCTAGCCAAGGTGATGTAAGCATGAGCCAAACTATGAACGTGTGTGAGTTCCTGAGTGCCTTCATGGGTGCGTGAGTGTGAAGAGGTCGACGACAGAGGCCGAACGAGTTAGACAAAGGATGGAAGAATGGGGAGAGTACCCCAACACGAGATGACTCTTCATATTTTAACTAAATGTGCCCAGGTCGACACCTATCTTCCTGGAGATGCATGCACTCCATTTATCATTCGTTCCCTTTCCTAGGAACTTAGGATAAAACATTTCCTTCTGAACAAATCTTGGAATAATAATAAATTACTATTCTCTTGGACTTAAGCCCTTAAGTTTATCCCCTCTTTCCAACATCTCATCCCCCTCTCCCTTACCGAGCCTATTGGATCTTAGTCCCCCATCACTCTTTCTTCATCGTAGGTCTACACACAACGATGTTTTTATATTACTGATATGAATAGTTACATGTACAAAAATAGGCTCCTGGCCTTTAACATCTAGGCTCTCTGGCCTAATAACACTTAAGCTTACCATATTATATTTGCTCAGCTCACCAGCCTACAAAACATGTTTACAATTCATAAATACAATTGAGGCTCGTCCTTGGGGTATTATAATCCCCTCCCCTTATTTTTGCATTGTCCTTAGTGCAACTTATTTACACATCATCAACAAGATTTTCAAAATATTAAAAAAGAAGTGGGTATTTTTCCCACATAGCATCCTCGTTCTCCCATGTCGCGTCCTCGGGACCGTACCAGGTCCACTGGACCTTTAAAAGCCCTATGGCTCGATTCTAGAGCTTTTTTCTCTTCCGATCCAATATGCGCACCAGATGCACTTGCAAGATGCCTTCTTGCTCCCCCTGAATCACATTCCAATCAATAACATGATTAGCATCAAGTATATATTTCTTAAGAAATGAAACATGAAACACATTATGTACAGTCATGGATGCAGGAAATGAAATCATATATGCAACTGGTCCAATCCTTTCTAGGATTTCAAATGGCCCACAATATTTGGCTGCCAATTTGGAACATTTTCCCAACTTTAGGTAACTTATGTTGGCTTTCACTTTCAAGAAAACATGAACACCCACTTTAAAATCCCTATGGGTTCTACTCTTATCAACATAAATTTTCTTCTTGTCTCGGGCCGCCTTTAAATTATGCTTAATATTCAACATTTGCTCTTCTATAAAGTGCTTTAAATGGGCTCATCTTCAATGATGCTTGATACCCATTGTTGTAGGAAAATTCTACTAAGTGTAGGTAGTCTTCCCATTTAGATGTTTTTTCCATCACATACATCCTTAGCATGTCTTCCATCACTTGGTTCACCCTCTCTATTTTCCCATCAGACTTAGGATGATAAGCAGTGATGAATTTTAGATTCATCTCGAACCCTTTGAATAGCCTCTTCCACAACTTGGAGGTAAATTTTGGGTCTCTGTCAGACACAATTGTCTTGGGGATACCATGCAATCATTCCACTTCTCTCATATAGATTTCGACAACATTAGCTTCCTTCTTAGTGGTCTTCAATGGAATAAAATGGGCATCTTTCGTAAGGTTATCTACCACCACCATGATGGAATCATGTTGCTTGTTGATTCTGGGAAATCCTATGATGAAATCCATTGTCACCACTTCCCACTTCCACTTAGGAATGGGAAATGGCTGTAGCAACCCTGTTGGGTGCCTATGCTCAGCCTTGGCCTTCTAACACTCCATAGATCTGACGATGTACTCTTAAATCTCCTTCTTCATACCTATCCAAGAGTAATAGCTCTTGATTGTTGCCACTGTTTTCTGATATCCAAGGTCCCCATCATAAGGCACATTATGCATTTCCTTTAATACCATAATTCTAAATTCCTGAGAACCAAGTACATAAATTCTATTTTTGTACAGGAGTGTACCATCAGTTTCCAATTTGTAATATTCCACTTTCTGTAGCATCTCACCTTGTTGTAGCTTTTCTACCAATTCCATGTACTGCAAATCTACATTTGCATCTTCCGAAATTATTCCTTTAATATTAGTTCGATACATGTCAATGGTCGTAGCATGTAGTTCATGCACTCTTCTGTTGAGTGCACCAACCACTTTTTTCTCCTTTCCTTTGATATGTTTGATATCAAAGTCATATTCACAAAGGAATTCCAACCATCTACTATGCCTAGCATTCAAGGTCGGTTGGTCAAACAAATACATCAGACCGTTATGGTGTTTCCTTAGTTCAAATCTCTTTCCCATGAGGTAGTATCTCCATTTCTTTAGAGCATGTACAATGGCCGCCAACTCCAAATCATGAGTGGCATAATTTCTTTCGTGCTCTTTCAATTTCTTGTACTCATAACATATTACAAATCCATTATGGCTGAGGAATCCTCCCAGTCCTTATTTGCATGCATCTATACACACTACAAAATCTTCATTTGGATTTGCAATCCTTAGGATTGGAGCACTGGTTAACAGTTGCTTCAATTGCTAGAAGATTTTCTCACATTCTTTTGTCCATTGAAATTTCTTCTCCTTCCTTTGCAAGGAAGTGATGGGGTGAGATATCCTTGAGAACCCTGTAATGAACCTTCTGTAATAGCCATCTAGACCCTTAAAAGATCTAACTTCTGCCACATTTCTCTGCACTGACCATTCTCTGATGGCTTCAATCTTCTCAGGATCCACGGTTATCCCATCATTTGTAATGATATGTCCCAAATAATGGATATGATTTTGATAGAATGAGAACTTTCTCAATTTGGCATATAGTTGGTTCACTCTTAATACCTACAACACCATCCTTAGATGTTGTCCATGCTCTTCCTTCGACTTGGAATGCACCAATATGTCATCCAAAAAGACTATGACAAACTTGTCTAGATATTCATTGAATACACCATTCATTAGGCACATAAAAACATCGGGTGCATTTGATAACCCAAATGGTACCACTGTGAATTCATAATGACCATACCTTGTTCTGAAGGAGGTCTTGCTGATGTCTTCATCCTTGATCCTTACTTGGTGGTATCTTGACCTAAGATCTATTTTTGAAAATATCTTGGCATCATTAAACTGATCAAAGAGATCATCGATCTGTGGCAAAGGATACATGTTCTTAATAGTAAATTTGTTCCACTGTCTGAAATCGATGCACAATCTTAGCGTCCCATCTTTATTTTTCATGAACAGGACCAGGGAACCCTAAGGTGACACACTTGGGCATATATACCCCTTCTTCAGAAGTTCTTCAAGCTACAATTGCATTTCTTTCAGCTCTGGTGTACTCATTCTATAAGGAATTTTCGACATTGGAGTTGTTCCAGGCATCAGGTTTATAGAGAAATCAATATCTCTCTTCAAGGGTAGTTCATGGACCTTCTAGAATATATCTTCAAAATCATTTAATGCCACATGGTATTCAATATTTGGCACCTTATCCTTAGGTTCATCTTCCATATGAGATGTAAATATTTGGCATCCTTTCATGTAGCACCTCTTCAATTGCATTGCTGAGATTTCTCTGACAATAACTGCTCTGAGAATTCCTAGGATTGTTCTCCAACTTCCTTCCTTATCCAGGAAAGTGAATTCCTTTCTACGACATTCTAATATGGCATGGTGTTGGTCCAACCAATCCATCCCAATTAGACAATCATATGAACCTAAAGGTAAGATGTTCAATTCATCCTTTGTGCTCAATCCATTCATGTCCATTGGACGTGACTTAACCAACTCAACAACCTTTCTCTTGGCTCCTGTAGTTAGCTACACTAACCAAGATTTTCCATTCTTTCTTCTTGGTAAATGAAAAATTTCCACCACTCTAGGGTCTATATAACTATTACTAGCTCACAAATCAATTAAAATAGTAATGGCATGGTTGTTGATCATACCTTCCACTTCAATGATATGTGATTGAAATTTAGCTTGCTTGTTGTCCAGGGCTGCATAGATCCTTGGTATTCTACTACCCATGTCCTCCATTGTTTCTACCTACTGAAAATTGTGGACAAATCTCACTTTGTCATTTCTTTGGGGGAAATATCTGTATCTATGATTTCCTTTACAACCCCAACATTCCATAGGTGAATGTCTTGGCATTTTCCCACCTATTTCAGCCTTCCTGGGCTCTCTAAAAGATGGATGTCCTTGAGGACTGTTTCTGAAAAATGGTGGCTTAGTTCCCTTCTTTCTCTGATCTATCTTGAATCTCTTCTTGTCTTTCCAAGCCTTTCGGAAAGTAGGAATTTCTCCTTGCTTCTCATATAAGCATTTTTTTCTTCTTATGGTTTCTTCCATAGTTTTAGGATCATCATACTGGATCTTGTCACTGATGGAAGATGACAGTCCACTCAGATACCTTTGAATTTTGACATTCTCATCCTTGATGAAAGGAACATGTTTCAACAATTTCAAAAACCTTCATTCATATTCATCCATGGACATGCTACCCAGCTTGAGTTCAAAGAACTCTTTCATGTTTTTGTCATAGTATCTCTTAGTAAAGTATTTCTTCTAGAAAAACTTCTTAAATTCATCCCAAGTAACATTTTTCTCTTTAATGTGTTGAACCTGCACAAGTTGATCCCACCACATGTATGCCTTTCCTTTCAGTTGATACATTGCAATTCTTCCTTCTTCACGAGAGGAATAATACTGTAGTTGGAAATTTTCCTCATGCCAAGAAGCCATGTCTCAACATCCTCCTCCTTCTGGTGCTCTCCATCAAACGTAGGAGGTTTAATCTTGTTCATTTAACCCTTCAGTTCATCCACTCCAGATCTCCCGTGTTTTTTGGTAGGAGATGGGCTTGAACTACTGTGTTCCCTCCTCTTGGAGTGTCCTTGGGAGTGATGATGGTGTCCACTAATACTCCTTTATTTTCTCTTCTCATCAGGGAACCTGTGACTTCCTGATTTACTGGATTCACTCCCCTTATCCAATTTCTTTTCTATCCTTTCCAGGCTTCACATCAACTTTAGGTTGAATTCTCCCTATTGGTCCCTGGATTTCATGAGCGTTTTGTTATCTTCTCGGTGATGCTGGACATATTTCTGCAATCTTTCAATGAGATTCATCATGTCTCACTCCTTATATAAATCTTTTTCATTCCCATTGGAGTTTGATCCTTCAACTCACACATGGACATCCATTCCTCTAGCTTCATTCTCTGAACTGGAAGCATTTTGTGCCTCCTCCATTTATCTGCACTAAGCGACAGTTTTGTTTGGTTCTGATAATCGTTGACTCTGCAACACAATGTGCAATCAATTGAAATTTGTCAGGCCATTAGTCCTTAAAAAATTCCACCGTATTCATAAACCAATTTGATTCAAGAAAATGTTTAGAATTCATTCTCTGGGATTATCGATAAACCAAGAATCCATGCAGATCCTTTCATTCTGCAACAATTTTTTAGCACTAGCCCCTTTCTCTTATCCCCCAACCCATGTGACCATGGGCCCTGGACAGGCACTAGATCGATAGGCGCTTACTCGGGACTTCAGGCCTACGGCTTCAGAAATCTTCCAAGAACAATACAACAACTCTCGGAGTTTCAAACTAATGAACTCACGAAATGGGGTGGATCAACAATCCTCGACTACTCGGCATCCAAAAGTCGATACCCACTATGGAACCCATGCCTTCGAAACTTTGGGACTTCGAAGGTTTGGATTTCAGAGCTTTGGAGCTTCAGGTTCTAGAAGTTTTCACACTTGCCTCCTTCCAATCTCCTGAATTCCAAATTTCCAGACTTATTTACCCTCTAGGTCCACATAGTACAGATGTCGCAAACTCAGGTGGTGGCACATGTCATGCCTAGAAAGGTCCATGTCACCCCTAGTGACATCATCCGACCCCACCACATCTATTCTTTTGATTCAGATGTTCTGAACTTTGGAAATTCAAAAGTTCTCTCCTCTGCATACATTTTTTCTCTCTACTTCCGAAATCCGAAACTATGGTTTTCTCTTTTTCGTTAGAACTTCAAGTTTTGGAAGTTTGTGCATAAACACATCACACTTCTCTCGATCATCGAATTCTAAAGTTATGATCTAATGGTAAATCTCTTCTCCTCATATCCACGGCACAGATGGACTCTGTTACTTCGCGTATTTATAAAGGAAATCACGGCTAATTGCCTCGCAACATTACTAGACCTGGCAGTCGTGAAGGATTCTCCTTCACTCGAGTAGATCCTAAGTCCCACATTACTCTGCAGCCCAATACCACATCTATCATGGTTTTATAATACTGCTACACCTCTTGATCTTTGTAACATGGCCAAGGTAACTTCTTGGCACTCAGGAATGTTTTGAGGTTCGAAATCGGTTTCTCTTGACACAATTTCCACCCAAAACCTTGGTTCTCATGACTACTTATCGGACCTATCCAGGCTCAGTTCTTGAACCCATGGATATGAACTTGAATTTTGTCCATTTTGACAACAATTCTTTTCCGAAAATTTTGCTTCAACTTCCACTAACATGGTCCATCCAGGATCAATATTGGAAACCTTGGCTCTAATACCAATTTGTAACATCCTCGACCACCAACAAGTTGGGAAACACCACACAAACACCTTAAATTTTCTTCCTTTACTGCTCTGATACCAAGTTGTACGTCCCTGACCACCAACAGGTCGGGCAACACCACACAAACACCTTAACTTTGCTTCCTTTAATGCTCTGATACCAAGTTGTAACATCCCCGTCCACCAACAGGTCGGGCAACGCTACTACAGAACATACATACATACATACATACATACATACATACATACATACATACATACATACATACATATATATATATATATATATATATATATATATATATATATATATAGAGAGAGAGAGAGAGAGAGAGAGAGAGAGAGAGATAACATGCATTTCTAATGAATTCAATCACATAACTCAGAGTTACTGCTACCATACAGACTCAAATGGAATTAACAGTAATTCAAACATGCAATGAAATACATGATAAGATTTTAAGAATCACAGTCATCCATAACATATATAATTAATAACAAAAATGATACGTATCTTTTAACTGGAGTAAAACCACCAACTTCATGAAGACCTTCCACGAACCTCTCAGCCTTAAACCACACTGCTCATCACTCTCAATAGTAGGTCACCCCCGAGCTAGGACTAAACTCCACTGGGAAAGGGATTCCTAGGCTAGGAAAGGTTAATAGGAAGTCACATAGTTTAAGAGGAAGGATTCTCTCCCAGGAGCCACTTACGCCCACTGCTCATAGACTCTCATTCCCCACATGCATGTTCCATCCCAGGAGTATACACCTTCACTGTTACATAGTCCTTCACCTGCTCCACCTCCCTTATCTTAGGCTTCAGCAACAGGCTGACCCAAAATTCTCAGAGCTCTGTAGCAGCTACGTGACTCCTTCCAGAAGAACTCACCTCCTTAACACACTCTCTCACCTTGAGATATTTTCTCACATTCCTAACAACCTACTTCTTCAACCATAACAACTAAGACGGGTAAGGCAATGGTCGAATCATTAATTTATAGAGGTGAAAATGATCATAGTTCAGCAATGGTGGAAATGGCTAGTTGCGGCATGCTCAGTGCATGAGTGAACTCGTGAGGAGGAAGGAAGACTGGTCTAGCATACCCAATATGATGCAAGCGTAAGCCAAACGTTGTGCGTGTGTGAGTTCCTGAGTGCCTACATAGGTGTGTGAGTGTGCATAGGTCGACGACGAATGCCCAATGAGTTAGACGGAGGATGGAAGAATGGGGAGTGTACCCCAGCATGAGCTTACTCTTCAGAATCTAACTGCATGATCCCAAGTCGACACCTGTCTTCCTGGAGTTGCATGCACTCCATTTAACATTCATTCCCTTTCCCAGGAACTTAGGATAAAAACATTTGCTTCTGAACAACGTTTGGAATAACAATAAATTATTATTCTCTTGGACTTAAGCCCTTAATCTTATCCCCTCTTTCCAACCTCTCAACCCCCTCTCCCTTACCCAGCCCATTGGAGCTTAGTCCCCCATAACTCTTTCTTCGTGGTTGGTCTACATGCATCGATGTTTTTATATTACTGATATGAATAGTTACATGTACAAAAGTAGGCTCATGACCTTTAACACCTAGGCTCTTTGGCCTAATAACACATAAGCTTACCATCTTATAATTTATAGGCTCACCAGCCTACAAAACATGTTTACAATTCATAAATACAACTAGGGCTCATCCTTGGGGTATAATGGGTGTTATATATGCACTAAAAACACACTAAAAACCCTCAATTAAATTTTCAACCCGAGGTAATTAAACTTAGAGTTGTAGCAAAATATATGCCAAAGGTAGAAGGCTGGTAGGAGTATAGTCTAACTAAGGAAGGAAACTATCTAAGGATAATATACTCAAGCAAATCTATCTAATGAGCAAACCCTACTAAGCAAAATGAAACTAGGTAACCTAAGTACTTTTGGGCCAAGGGTCGATGGATGGTTCCTAGGAAAGAAAATGAAAACTCTATGTAAAGAAAACTAGTTTAACGATAAGCAAAAGCAAACTACTAAGCATAATAAGAAAATGACAAAGGCAAACTTCTTTAAATTGCCAACCTACATTCAATGAGCAACTACCCTATGAAAGCAAATAAATAAGCAAGTAAGCAAAAGCACCTATCTAGCCTATTAAAGAAAATAGACAAGTAAGCAAAGACACCCAACTAACCTACTAAAGAAAAAGACAAGTAAGCAAAGGCAACTAATTACTGCAAGTAAAACTTCTCATTGAACAACTATATAGCCTAAGAGGCAAGTGGACTAAATGCCTAATGCAAAACTATTTCTCTTGCGTGAAAGGAAATCTAAATGCTCAATGCAATGCATGAAAGGAAATCTATTCTATTGAAAACAAGAAAGGATACCAACTAATTCTCAATCCATGATAAGCAAACTACTATCTATCAAAGCAAAGTCTATCTCACCTATAGCAACAATAAAACTATTTTATAAACTTATGAAAACAAGAAACTATCTCTTCTAATCTATGAAAGCAAGAAACTATCTTTAATCTATGAAACACTCAAATGTAATGTTGGTGGTTGTGTGAATGCCTTTGGTGGTGACATATGATATCTCAATGACACTAGACAACAAAGGACAATTCCAACGTTATAAACTCAACACTAATCTCAATGGAAAAATGAAAGGTATGGATTAAACAATCTAAGGAGAATTTAGCCATGTCAAAGATAATGTTAAATACCCTACATATTCATGTATGAACCATCAAAAACATAATGAGGTTATTATTCCAATTTTACACTATGTAAGCAAACTAGATTCATTCATTAACTAAGAAATTCAATTGCACTTTAATTCTAAGAAAGGGAATTGCGTGAAATAAAACTATACTATGTCTATTTTAACCATTCAAACTATGATAATAAAATGAATTAAAAACATAAATTAAACTATGATATTAAGAAGTAAATTGACAATTACATTAACCAATAACTAAGTAAATGAAATCTATGTAAAACTAAGATAAGAAAACTATAAAAACTGGAAGTAAATATACCCATCCATCAATCCTTGTCAGAAGAAAACCCAAATTAAAACTATGTTCTGTTCTAATTAAAAAGCTGGTCTAAACTTGACTGTAAAATTATAAAAGAAAGCATCATTTAACATCTACGTTGCACACGAGGTTAGTATAAAGAGAGAGAGACTTGCAAGTCTTTTCCTAGTCTATAAAATCAACACATACTAACACATATCATCATCTAACCTGCAAAAGAGAAGTAAAACAGTAAGCTACAACAAACTAATTAATTAAATAAAAACATGCATATACAGGAAATAAGAAAGAGAAATTGAATTAAGAAATGCATAAATAAACATAAGAACAATCACCAGATTGCTAGTGCCCCCCCCATCAAGTCATGGCTACCTCCTATAAGCACACCATGAACTTAACAAGGCGAATTCACCATAAAATCTTGAAAACACAGTTCTGGCACAATTCTGGCAATGTAAAATACCAAAACAGAGAAAAACAAATTTGTCTCTAATCTAATGGCTCTTCTACTTGGTTAACAATCTAATGACCATCCTATCAGTATTTATAAGCTTACAACCCAAGTGGTCGACCACAGGAGGGTTGAACCACTTCTAATTTCGGAAAAATACAATAAATGATGCCCTAACTGACAAAACGGAGCAAGCCAATAATCGCCTTCTTTGGAAAACTAAAACTGATTTTTCTGGAGCTTAGTAGCTAGAGGGGTTGATCATGAAGAAAACCCATGTGCCTGACTTGTCCATCACTGGCCTCTAATGCCATAACCAACAACTCACCCTGCATTTTTGTGCAATGTTGACTGCTGGAATGAGTGTCAGATCAGGTACTGAAATGAGTGTTGGAATGAGTGTCGGATCAAGTGCCGGAACTGGAAACATGGTGCATTTTTCCCTGTAACAGCAGAAAAACATGAATTAACTCTTGGAAATCATAGAACATGATGAATTAAACTTGATTTAATCATTAAACATGAATTACACATACCTTATGTCGATCATACCATTTTATCATCAAATTCTTCAAAAAGATTCTTCAAAAGGTAAAAAACACATATATACATATGGAAAAAGTGTATAATAACCATCATGAAAATGATCATATCTCGGGCCCAACATTACCCCCACACCTAAGATTTTGCAGGTCCCGGATTAGCTTTAAAAGCTACTCCCTCTTGCCCGAGGGATTTTGACTTAGGATTTTCGTGGTGTTTCAATTGCATCCAAAAACTATTATTGGTGGCAGTTAATATCATCAACCTAACACTGTAGAGAATTCACCTTGGGTTCTAGGACAACATTATCATGGTGTAAATGACAACTCAGTGTTTCATGCTCTCTAAGTTTGAACTGGAGGGATTGTAGTTTTTGGAGGCTGTTGATGACATGTAAGGAAGACTTGAGATGTATATTATACCCTTGATCCTTTAAACCATGCAAAACAACAATTTTACCTCTGCAAAAAAAATTTTTTTGTAAGTAAGAAGCAAAATTATATTAAGATCCTTCGAAAGTCTGGAGCATTGTTCCAAAATACAGCTAGGTCCAGGCTACAGTTGCTGGACTGCCCCAACATGGGGAAACCAGTCCAGCTAGCCCTACCAGGTTTTTGAGAAAACAAGTCTAAGCTGAAACTATCATCAAAAGAGAGAGCATTATTTGTCCTATCATGTCTAGTAGCTAAGTGAACAGACATACAGTAAAATTAGACCGTTGGCTTGTAGTTAGGCCAGGTGGCAGGGAGGTCGCCTGTCCACGGCGCTTCCTCGATGTACGTGATGCCATGGTCCCATCGTTCATCAGCTTCGTTGGTTCCTGCATGGTCCTGGCTGTCATCCCTGCGCTCCTGCTGCTGCCACCCTGCTGCTTCTGAAGTTGGCCTGTTGATCTGTGTCGCTGCAGTAGTGTCCTCGGGGTGCTCTGTGGGACGGGTGTCATCCGGGGCGGAGAACAGAGCCTCGTGCATAGAGGAGATAATGTTCAGGAAACTGGCCACCTTCCCCTCCGTCGCTTGGAAGCGAAACTTTAAATCTGCAACCTCTTGCCTCAGCTCGAAAACCAAATCCTGTAAAATGGCCAGGCTCTCTGCGAACTGGACTCTATCAATGTTCTCCGGGTAGCAAGGACCTGTCTGCTTGGGTGCCGTTTGTGGAGAGGGAAAAGCGCCCCAATTGTCCTGAGGGCCGCCTGGAGGCACTGAACTGGAAGGAAGCTCTGTGGGGTCATGAGAAAGGCGCAGAATTGAAATAGGAGTGCACGATATAATGGCCATGGAACTAAGCTGCGGGTCTCGCAGAGAGACGGGGAAGGTCGTGGCAGGCCGAGGAGGAGAGGAGTCACCGGAGGTTGAATCAGAGGATGTTAGCAGAGGTCTATGAGGCTTCCAAGGAGTACCTCGCTTTGGTCTTCCCCGGGGTCGATGTTGAGGCATGGCGAACTTGGTGCAGCGGACCAGGAGAAAGAATTGCACGGAGTGAGGTGAGCAGACCAGGAGTGGGTTGTGCCTGCGATGAGGTGCAGGGATTGACCTTCGCTGCACAGGGGAGGCCTCTACTACCTGCGTTCAGGGGTGAATGCCGAACGGAATGAGTTTCTCCATTGAAATTACGCCGAGGGGGAGAGGTCTGGTGCGTTAATGCGCCCTCCCATCGCATTAAACTGACTATTAAACCCGGAGTACGTTGATGGGCTGCGACATAAGCCCATCACGTGGATCTATGCCATGCCTCCCCTCGGACTCGTGCAGATCTCACCCCGTCATCCGCTCTGACACCCCATCCGGGGGTACCTCTGCAAAATTAGTTCCAAAAGTGACTTCCCATAAACGCAACAATTTTGGCCTGGTGAACTTGTGAAAAATAGGTATCAAAGTGACACCTATAAATACAAGGTAGTAAAACCTGTGTAAAAACTGAGAGAGGTTTTTGTTTTTGAATATGTTCTTGACAAAAACCTCTCTTGGTTTTCAAAAATTCACTTTCAGTTGTTAGGAAAACACACCAAGAAAACATGACTAAAACAGGAAAAACAGAGTGTTTTATTTTCTGAAAAACTAGGCCTCTAAGAGATTTGAATATATCCAAAACCATAATGTATATTTGGAAACTGAGAGAGGTTATTTTTTTTTAATATTTCCTTGATAAAAAACTCTCTTTGTTTTCAAAAATTCACTTCCAGTTGTTAGGAAAAAATGAAAAGAAAACATGTCTAAAACAGGAAAAACAGAGTGTTTTATTTTCTGAAAGTATAGGTCTCTAAGATGATAGAATATATCGCATACCATAAAGTATATTCAAAAAATGATAGAGGTTATTTTGTTTTGGTATGTTATGAACAAAAACCTCCTTCACGTTTCAAAATTACTTTCCCATTTGTTCATAATCCCAGCTTGAAGTTGGTTACTCAAAACTTGCAGAAGCACAACGTGCTCTTAGCAGAAACACAGTGTGATTTTTCATAGGAATTTTGGAGGCCTTCCTAGAGGAATTTTGGGCTGAAAGTGGTATGGGTGGAAAATGTGTAATTTCTGATACACAATGGAACCATCAAGAAATACAAAGGCCTTCTCCAAACCTCAGAAAAAGTGACTTGAAGTCAGGTTGTTCAAATGTGCAGAAAACCCTCCTATAGCGATTGTATTTGGGAATTTTTTCTCAAATGATAACACATGTGCATAAACTGAGGGAGGTTTTTGTTTATTGGTCTATTATTCACAAAAACCTCTTTCACTTTTGTCAAATTCATCCTCCTTAATTCAGAAACCAATTTTGAAGTAAATCTTTGACCAAGACAATCATTTGAAAATTGATGACAAGGAATGATGACATGACCATGATGAAAATTTATGAATTTGGATGAGTGGAGGGAGTAGTAAGGACACCTAGTCACACCAATGACCATTTTAAAACCAATATATGTCAAATTTTATTTGAGAATTTTATTTTGAAAATATAACAATTTGACCTAATAACCCTATCAATCACATGAAAGAGAAAACTCGATCACGGGTGACTGGCAGAATGAAAAATACTAACAAAAGGCTAGGTTGGTACTAGTAGGCATGGTGAATCAGGAGAATTTTTATTTCCTTTTATCGATCTGTAACAATTCAAACAATTGTTCCTCTTTTCATAATCTTGTAATACAGATGGCAGTAAGTATTTAGTAGTTGTTATTGCTCTGTATTTGTCACAAAAAGTAGTTAAGTATAAAAAAATGCACATCAAGATTATAACACACATAATGATGTCAAAAGTATATAATTTTAGCATACCAATACAAACAACTGCTGATATAATATCCCAAGACATTGTAAAAAGACAGTATGACAAAATTTTGACAGAAATCCTACTTCCTCTTCTCATGGGTTTGCTATACAAATGGGCAATAGTTAGAATTTTTAGCTCAGAAAAACTCCCACCAAACTGAAGATATGGCACGCCCTCGTGCCATGAATTAGAAATAGGATTCTTGGTCTTCTTTCCTGATGAGGCTGTAGGGGTATCAACAAGTTTCTTGGACTTTTGGTCTGGTAAAGGAATAGCTTGAACATGAGGGTTTGGGTGGAGTAACAGTCCCTAGATCAAGAGTATTCTTGATAGTCTTGATTGTAAGATGAGTGTTTTCAAATTGGTAAATGAACTCATCCCATGCTTTCTCTTGTTTTTCCAACTCAACTAAGACAAGTAGTTTGATAAGGTCGTGGTAAAATAGGTTGTTATGGGGATTGGTTACATCCTTCCTAACTTGGGAAGACATCTTCTCAAGACTCTTTAAGAAGTAAAAGGGAAAGTTACAATGGCTTATTGAACTGAAAGTGAGCTAATAATAAAAATTGACAGGCTTTAAAGACAAAATATCTACCTTTAGATGTAATCAATCTGGTGATGACTATGAGAAGGTTGATTAGCTCATATTTTATCCACTCCTTGGAGTATCCCTTAGCTCCAGAGATGTTTTGAAATTCAGTTTTGAAAACCCTATTATAGCTTGCTCTTGGCAACTGGTGGTGTTTAAATCAATGATATCCAACTCTTGGGATCTTTGTGGCTGAGGCAATTGATTCCTCAGAGGCCTAGAGTGTTCCATTGTTGTTGATTTTTCCACCATCCTCACTCAATCCACTTGCATAGAACATGTAATGTCAAACCTACAATGAACAACTTGTAACAAAAATGTAATGTCAAACCTACAATGAACAACCTGTAAAAAAAATAAACCAACAGTGGTCTGTTAAGGAAATATACAACAATTTATAGCACACATGAGTTTAGCACTTCAAGATAAAATGATTGTTGATGTAATAACCTATATCATGAAAATAATACAAAATGTTTAGAAAGATTTACTTCTTTAGGCAATGATCATTTGTCAACTCATGAACCCCTCCCCCACACCTAAGTATTGTGACACCGCATAATCAAAATTATAGGAAACCAGTCAGTATTCCCCAATAGCTTAAGATTCATAGTATGTCAAGTGTAAAAACAAAATTTTATAGATTGGTCTGACGAGACAGTTAGAATATGTCCCCACCTATGTGATAAGAGATCCTATATATAGATAAGAAGAGGTAGGCAAGAGAGTTTCAAGATAGTCTTAGAGTTATTTCCCAATGGAAATTTTATGAGATTCATTAACTATATCTTAACCACACATACTCCATGTCAGCTTTGTCTGCAAGTAATGTCATACATCAGGACAAGTTTAAATTTATGATTTATTTTTGTCAGATTATCATCCTCGCTAGGTAGAATGCCCCACTACCAGCAAGCCTGTTCAGTACTCCTGCGGGTTTACCTAGTCATGCCACAGGCCGGTACCCGTTGCTAGCAGACATGTTCAGTATCCCGGTGGGTTAGCCTCTTAAACCCTCAGAGACTGGCCCTCCATCTTTTAAGATTTTGGTATAAGACTGCTTAAGAAAGAAGATGGGGGAACAACTCTGAAAACAACTTTTTCTTTCTTTTTTTTAATTGGGATGGTATTTATGTTAGAGGATAACTTTCCTTTATATTACATAGTGATTGTCCCGATGTAAGGGGTACTTAAGCGAACGTGGCCTATCTAAAGATATGATATAATCAAGCTATTTAGTGTGTAGTGGATGGTACCATTGAGAAAGAATAGAAAGGTATCTCTAGGCTCAACTTACTTTCTTCCTTTGTAGTTATTGTGATGTTTCCATGACTAACCTCTAATTAGACCACCTTGTTACTCTTTGATAAAGACACTTGACTCACTTACTCAGGTTTCTTGGAAAAACTGTACGAGAGACCTCTAGGCTTGATAGTTATGGTATCACTTCCTTATACAGTGGTGAAGAGTTTCAAGAGCAACTTCTTTTTAAAATGCCTTA
Source organism: Picea engelmannii (assembly GCA_009831015.1). Taxonomy (NCBI): domain Eukaryota; kingdom Viridiplantae; phylum Streptophyta; class Pinopsida; order Pinales; family Pinaceae; genus Picea; species Picea engelmannii. The sequence continues at coordinate 565,859 of ML780632.1, forward strand.
AGAACAAGAAGATGAAAATATTTGCAAAACATGGATAACTACAACAAGTCATTATTCATTTGATGCTTAGCAAACAACAAGGTTCAAGTATAGCAATGTTTCGAAGTCGAATCCTTCTTTTATATTTCCTTGAAACTGTCTACTCTTGGTGAAACAAATACCTACAGAAGTCTCTAGAAAAAAAAACACACTCTAGAATATCAAAGATTAATGAAATCAAGTCACTGGAACATGTATCTCATAGCTATTTTATTAAAAGAAAATGTAAAATGAGGTTGCATTAGACTCTAAGATAAACTAACAACATGCAACTTTTATTTACTATCCTACCCTACCTAAAAAGAAAGGGAAAATCTTTATTCGAGTGTAAGAACTCTTCCAATGTAACCATGTGTGGAGCAAGATAAGAAACATACTCATATCCATGTATGAAAAATTTACTACAGTGATCACCTGGATATGAAGAACCAACCAACCTACTTATTTGGGCATCAGAAGGCGTTGAAGAAGAGAATAGTATTGTGGTCGGATGGCCTCTTGAAACCAAATTTCAATGTAATCTTGTTGTTCATCAATAGTAATTTCTATGCTCTCCTTCATCATGTTGTACAGATCCTTTTCTTCTGGATGTTTTATTTTTGAAGTACATAAAGGATCTACTAATATGGATGTTGAGAACTCCTCAATCTTAGGTCTTATTGATTGCTCTCCATTGGATGTAATCCATAATGTTTCAGCTTCCTTTGCATTTTGGCAAGGAAAATCATTTTGTAGCTCATGGGACCTTGATTCTTCTAATATTTCCGAAGAGGTAGATAAGTTCTTGACTATTGTCAAGATGTGTTCTTCCTAAAAAGAAGAGATCCCAGTTGTTGCTAGGATTTGAGAGAGTTCTTCCAAACTAATGGTCAACTTCGAATTCATCTTGTCATTTGATAAAACTTGGTTCACACAAAGATGATGTCCACAAAGTTAGGATCTCCTGATGATGGTAAGAAAAAAAGGTTGTATTGTTTGGTTTTGAGGAAGGCTTGAGTGGTCTTGCCTCCTGTCCCACTATTACTGATGCTTCAATTTCTTGTTCTATAGTGCTCCCTGTTTTAGTCTCTTTAGAGACTACTTTAGCTCTTTGGGTTGAGCTAACTCATGTTTTTCGGTATCAGTATGTGGAGTTTATGAGTGGAATGTTCCTTCCAAAGAGATCAGAATGAACCTTAGTTGAAATGTCTGAATTTGATTTTAGGTGTCTACCTTGTGGGTCTCTAGGCCTATTCATGAAAGAAAGTAAAAACAGAAGAGAAAAACTACCATCTGGTTTCTAGGTCTATTTCATGGAAGTAAACAAAAACTATCGTTGGGTTTGGGGGAACCTGTTATAGCAGATGCACAGGTTCTTACCTCTCGTCTTAAATCTCCCCCGCCACCAAGATAATGCTAAGTTCTAAGGATGATCTATTTCCTAACTACTTCTTACCTTAAGACAACTCCCCAAAAACGACGCCAAAAATGATGGGTGTTATATATGCACTAAAAACCCTCAATTAAGTTGTCAACCTGGGGTAAGTAAACTTAGAGTTGTAGCAAAATATATGCCAAAGGTAGAAGGCGGGTAGGAGTATAGTCTAACTAAGGAAGGCAACTATCTAAGGATAATCGACTCAAGCAGAGCTATCTAATGAGAAAACCCTACTAAGCAAAATGAAACCAGGTAACCTAAGTACTTTTGGGCCAAGGGTCGATGGATAGTTCCTAGGAAAGAAAATGAAAACTCTATGTAAAGAAAACTAGTTTAACAATAAGCAAAAGAAAACTACTAAGCATAATAAGCAAATGACAAAAGCAAACTTCTTTAACTTTCCAACCTACATTCAATGAGAAACTACCCTATGAAAGCAAATAAATAAGCAAGTAAGCAAAATCACCTATCTAACCTATTAAAGCAAATAGACAAGTAAGCAAAGATACATAACTAACCTACTAAAGCAAAAGACAAGTAAGCAAAGGCAACTAAGTACTGCAAGTAAAAATTCTCATTGAACAACTATCTATCCTAAGAGGCAAGTGGACTAAATGCCTAATGCAAAACTATTTCTCTTGCATGAAAGGAAATCTAAATGCTCAATGCACTGCATGAAAGGAAATATATTCTATTGAAAGCAAGAAAGGCTACCAACTAATTCTTAATCCATGATAAGCAAACTACTATCTATCAAAGTAAAGTCTATCTAACCTATAGCAACAATAAAACTATTTTCTAAACTTATGAAAACAAGAAACTATCTCTTCTAATCTACGAAAGCAAGAAACTATCTTTAATCTATGAAACACTCAAATGTAATGTTGGTGGTTGTGTGAATGCCTTCTGTGGTGATGGATGATATCTCGATGACACTTGACAACAAAGGACAATTCCAACAGTATAAACTCAACACTAATCTCAATGGAAAAATGAAAGGTATGGATTAAACAATCTAAGGAGAATTTAGCCATGTCAAAGATAATGTTAAATACACTGCATATTCATGTATGAACCATGAACAACATAATGAGGTTATTATTCCAATTTTACACTATGTAAGAAAACTAGATTCATTCATTAACTAAGAAATTCAATTGCAGATTAATTCTAAGAAAGGAAATTGTGTGAAATAAAACTATACTATGTCTATTTTAACCATTCAAACTATGATAAGAAAATGAATTAAAAAAAGAAATTAAACAATATGATGACCAATATGATGAGCATATGATGATGATGACCATCTAATGGCTCTTCTACTTGGTTAACAATATGATGACCATCCTATCAGTATTTATAAGCTTACAACCCAAGTGGTCGACCACAGGAGGGTTGAACCACTTCTAATTTCGACAAAATACAATAAATGATGCCCTAACTGAAAAAAATGGAGCACGCCAATAATCACCTTCTTTGGACAGCTGAAACTGAGTTGTCCAGAGCTTAGTCACTGGAGGGGGCGATCATGAAGAAAACCCATGTGCCTGATTTTTCCATCATTGTCCACCAATGCCATAACCGCCAACTCACCCTGTGTTTTTGTGCAATACTAAGTGATGGAATGAGTGTCCGATCGGGTACTGGAATGAGTGCTGAAACGAGTGTCGAATCAAGTGTCGGAATTGGAAACATGGTGCGTTTTACCCTGTAACAGCAGAAAAACATGAATTAACTCTTGGAAATCATAGAACATGATGAATTAAACTTGATTTAATCATTAAACATGAATTACACATACCTTATGTCAATCATACCATTTTATCATCAAATTCTTCAAAAAGTTCCTTCAAAAGATGAAAAACACATATATACATATGGAAAAAGTGTATAATGACCATCATGAAAATGATCATATCTTGGGCCCAATAGGGTATTACATGTCCACCTCTATTTATAGACTTTTGTGGCTCTTTTTTCCCCAGTTCGGTCCTCTTTTTCCCTATTCGGTGGGTACTTAAGTTTCTTTTTTTAAGATTTTTGGGTCATTATAAGGAACTATTTCTTTTAGTTTGGTGTTTTTATGAGACGGGTTACACTCACATCCTCCTGTGGTAAAAAAAAAAATCGACATTTGCATTTAGGTTAGGTTCTCATCACCTTGCATCTTGCATATTTTTTACTTTTCTCTTTTCCATAGGATCGATCCCGCCAAAGTGTGACATAGAACTTTCTATATTATTTTAGAAGTTTCGTAATTAGGTGGTAGGGCCTTCCTCTACATGGATTCCCTAGGTAGATCCTTTTCTACATTTTGGCACCCATGCTATGAGTTTTTTTTATATAGGCTTGGGAGACCTTTTAGTCCTGCCCTGATTGTATATCGAAGCCCCATTCTTCTTCATCTTTTCTAGCTCATACCTGAGGGACTCCCTATGAGCATGGTTTTTTTTCTTTTAGGCTCACTTAAAATTTGAAAGAAACATCTAACCATAGATTGTTTATTCTTTTCGGTCTTGTTTGAATTACTTAAGAAAAGAAGCCCCCTTGGAGTCTTCTTTAAGCCCTTTTCAGACTCTCTAAAATTGAAAAGATTATCGAGTGATCTTGTTCCCCTTCACGCTTGTCAAACTAAGTTTGAAGGCACATCTATATGGCGGTAGTTTACCCCTTTTTCTATCCGAGCGGTTAATTTACGAATAAAGGTATGCCCTAGAAGCCTTGTTTAACGAGGAGAGTATTATCAGGCATAAGTTTAACCCTTTTTCAGGCTTGAGGGACTAAAGTTTTTAAAAAGGGCCATTATTCTTGGTTTTGGTTTATCTCTTTTTCCAGCCTTGGAGATTATCAAAGAAAAAGGAACCCCCTCAGAGTCCATAGTTAATCTCTTTTCAGAATCCCTAAATATGAAAATATCGTCGAGAGGCCTTGTTCCTTTCACACTTGTTAATTGACCCAAAAGGAATATCTATTTGTCATAAGGTTAACCCTTTTTCCAGCCAATAGATTATCTAGGAAAAAGGTACGCATCGAGATACATGTCTCATTGAGAGAGTTCTCCTAAGTTATATTTTATACGTTTTCGGGCTAAGGAGACTAAACTTAGAAAAAGGTTGTGAGTCCATAATTAAGCTCTGTTCAAAATCCTTAAAATTGAAAAGATATCCAGGTGATCTTGTCTCTGTGACACTCGTTAAAATGGTTTTGAAGAGATTTCCTTTCAGTATAAGTTTAACCCTTTTTCAAATTTACTCGACTAATTACAAAAAAGGAACACTTCGGAGTCTTATTTTAGTGTTTTTCAGACTCTCTAAACGTGAAAAACGATCGATCTTACCTTCTTTGGCCTCATAAAAGTTCAATGGAAGGAGTCTTTTTGTGTCATACTTAATCGTATCCTGTGTCTCATCCTTGCGTCTTTGCTTGATGCCAGATTCATGTTGCTATTAACTGAACTTTCAAAGCATTCCTTAAATGCACCCCTTGTAGCACTTTTTCCCTCACGATCTGACACCTTGACCCATGGAGGAGTTTTCTCGAGTGTCCTTATCCTACAAATGTCTCCTTTCACCAAGCATTAGTATGTTCCATGCTCTTGGAACTAGTTAGTTTACCCGTGACACACGTTACTTCTTTGTAACATAGCATTGTTTTATTCTTTTTCAATCTCATTAAAATTTGAAGAAGGAAAAAAAAAATCAAATATTTTAAAAAGAGGGGACATGATATACATTCTCTTTTATCGAAAGCAAGATAGTCTCCCTTGGACAAAGCACATCCTTCTATTTGTTCGCCAAGAATTGGAATCTACTATGACATTAGGAAGTTTTTCTCATTACATAGAGATGTGTCCTCCTCTGTTTGGTTACTCTTCCAAACATATGGAGAATTTATGGTGCCTCTTGTATCACAGACTTATGTCAATAGTATGCTTCTTGAGTCTCATCATTTTTTTGTTCTTTTATCCAAGGTAATTTTTATCCAATCTGATTTGTCCATTCTACAATTGATCTCTTTACCTTCATGAGTGAGCCATCATGAGAGTCTAGTCAAGTTAGTATTCAAAATCAATGAAGTTTTGTGCCTCATGATCGAGATCCTCCAGTATTTCCCCAAAGATATGTCAAAGACCTTAGAGTAGTGAGTATAAAACTCCTATTGTACTCCTACCTGAGTTTTGAAGATCTTGAAGTTGTTGTTCGATCTATGAAGTCCTCCTCTTCAGCCACAGATTTCAATGGTTCTTGAAGATGCATATCATATTGTACTTGTATATCTTCAGAAGATCTTGAGATGTAGATCTACTATGTATTTTCCAGGGCTACACTTTATATATACATTCATATTTGTCTCGTAATCATATATTACATCGATCTATAGTGTACTTGATTGGAATCCATTCTTATTTCATCATGAGCATGCGTATGTCTGCCTTAGAGATATTTTCATTATTTTGCAGATGACATGCTCAAGAACACTCGTCTCAGGCTCACTCAACTATGTTCCTTCCCACTGTGTAAATATATTTTAATGTATTTTGGCCATGAATTTCTCTTATGATCTCACACATTAGGGGGCATCTGTTTTAGTCCAAAATTTCATATCTTTGCATATAAGACATTAGCCCATCGATTTGCATACTTTTCCAAAAATGTTGTTGAGGCTTCTTTCTAAAAAACCCTTTTTTGGATAATGTACACGCCATGTTGTACTAATAGCCTGCGTACACACACATGTTGCATGCTAGTTATCCCATGTACATATGCATGTTGCATGTTAGTTAGCATGTGTTTACCACCAAAAGTTGCAAAAAATATAAAATTGCATGGAATTTGGCAGAGTTTACGGGATATGAAGGGTCTCCTAACCACTTTACCCCTTGTAGCCCATCCCCAGACCAAAGAACCATATTTTTCTCATATTAAAATAGGTCCAGGGGAGTCATTTAGGGACATGAACAAGAGAATAAGAAAAATATTCCAAAATCCCTTCCCTTTCTTTTCCTAAGGTTTGCATCTCATTCTGATTTTTATCCTCAACTTTCCCCTCCATTCTTTATCCTTATGCAACCCTTCCTCCTTCCCTTGATGGTATGTTGGTTGTGAGAATCTAATGTGGGATTTATGCACTTGGAGCCACGACAGAGGAGCCCTCACTTGGTTCGTAGAGAGGTCGTTGGTGAAGGTGGTAACCCTTTTTATCTTGAATTTGAATAAAAGAGATTATCCTTGTACCAAAACCCTATGTTTACATCTTCTTGTTAATTTGAGTATTTATATCTATGTTTATATATTTAAAGTGATTATTATACATTGTATGTGTTGTTGCATTATATTACTAACCATTTGTAGATCATATTTGGGAGGAGATATGTGATCTAGGAGACGACAACAAGAAAAGAAGATCGACTCCAACTGTAAGGATTGAAGGTGCACTCATTAACCCTCTCTTTAATCTCTCTATCATTACCTAGTTTAGATGGTTTTGGGGTAGATTAAAGGTAGATCAATATTTTAAGGGAGTTATCGCTCTACCTATTCTTTACACCTAATTTAGGGGGATTTTCCCCATAGCAGACACGTCGGGATGCATTGTGTCTTTAAAATGAGATTTATTACCAATTCTTTGAAAAACATCTACGAGGTTTCTAACAATATGTTGACTTGTTTCTACACTTTTGACTGTTTTAATGCCTAAGATTTTAACAAAGCTAAAAATAATTGACATTTAGCAGCATTGGATTTTGGTTCAAAATATTCTTCAATGATTTTACAAGATTTATAACAAATACTACGGTTAGGTAACCTGCCTTCAAGTGATGTTGCACATTGTTCAATTTAGATAGGGACTATGAACCCTTATTTTGACACTCTTGACCTCCCTGTTGTGGAGTTAACAATGTTGTATTTCTTTCCCCTTCAATCACTGGAAAATCAATTGTAGGAGGAAATTGGACTTGGGATTGACTAATTTATGGAACATTTGACTGTCCAACAAGAGGTTGCACCACAGGAACTTCTCCACCACAATGTTGTACATTGGTTTCTTCTCTAATTTCATCCATTGTAAAATCAACTCCAACCAAATCCTTCATCATCTGGTCATCCACAACAAGTTGGCTTGATGAGATACCTGATGGGTTTCTCTCTAATGAACTCTTGCGCTTTGCTTCTGGTGATGGAGGAGAAACAATAGCGACATTTATTCCACTAGAAATTGGATTTGCCTCTTCTAAAATCCTACACTTTGACATACATAACTTTGCATTTTGTCTTTATTCTTCTACCTTTTCGATCAATTTCTTTTTTCTCGAGGAATTTCTTTCTTGAATCCATTGGTTCATATTGTTGTGTTGGTTTTGTCACTTGGGTGAGAAAAACAACAACACTTTCATGTCTAGATGAGCCTTATAAACAAGACATAAGTTTCTGAGTGGGTTAAACAAGCCAAACACATGTATAAACAAATAATTAAACTAAAACAACTAAGAAATAAAATTTAGAAATCATGAGAAACTTAGAACCATGAAAATCAACCAATGACCAACATAATGCTACCAATGGATCAATAGATTAGTAGGCAAAACACCATAGAGAAAAATGAGGACTAGTGAATCCCCTCTTCCTCATTGGGAGGTCTCTTGAGTTCCCTAATGGAGAACTCTTTATATAATAGAATAAAATGGAAAATGGTGAATTAAAAAAATGCCTATTCCCTCAAGAGGTGAGTGGAATGGCCTATTGCAATGGTGCTTCAAGGCTCCAAATAGAAAAAATGATTCTCAAGGGATAATTCTTACAGCATAACAATACAATGAAGATCTTGGTTTCTTAGTGCACCCATGGCTCTTATTTATATCATTTCTTCAAGGAAAAATGTAATTGTTTCTTGGTGTGAACAAGGGTCCTTTAAGGGCACCCTCTAGTCCTTAACTAGCCTCCCATTCGGATTTTTCTCAGATATGAGGGTCAAATCATGTTGGGAGCTAGTCCATAAGTGGTTGACGGGTTGACAAGATCCATAAATGCATGGTTCATAGAAGTCTGTGTATTTTCTCATACACAGTCGTGCACTTAGAGCATTGTGCGCTCTGAGGGCTTTGTTGGCCTGTGCACACTGTGCACTATACACGCGCTTCCTTTGGTGAATTTGTGCATGTCAATTTTTTACCCAATTGTATAGTTTTTTTCCTTTTGAATGCATTTCAGTGGTGTAGGTGGACTCATTGTTGTTGGCATTGTTGTGTTTCCTTAACCATTTGTGTGCATTGTTGCAAATGATATTTTAGTGATAACACCCATGTTTAAAGATAAAAATTGGATTCAAAACACCCACCACAAATTTGTCTTTGTATTATGTAATAAGGCACAACCAAGTGTAGAAATTGTTTTTTATTACAAAAGAAGACACATCTAATAATTCCAATTCAAATTTCACTTGGAAAAATTTGTCTTCTAATTCCAAGAAGACACAAGAAGATACAAACAACAATTATAATTGCACTTGGACAAATGTGTCTTCCAATTCCAAGAAGACACAAGAAGATACAAACAACAATTCTAATTGGACTTGGAAAAAATTTTCTTCCAATTCCAGGAAGACACAAGAAGATACAAACAACAATTCCAATTTAATTTGACAAAATTGTCTTCGAAAATTTCCTCTTATGCTCTAATAGCACAAAACTCTCAATGAATCAAACAAGAACACTAAAATAAGAAAAACATGTCTATGTGTGTTATTTTTGTCTGGAGATGTCACAGATTGTTTATAGGCCTTGAATTAGATGAGGTGATGGAGTGTTCTTGGAACCAAAAAATGCCCAACAGGAACGTGGATGCGTTCCTAGAATGTGTGCGCACTAAAGCACGTGTGTGTTCCTCTTAAGCATAAATGACCAACAACTGTAGCTCAATAAAATAAAAAAAGTGTGTGTGTGTTCTTAATGCAATAAATAGAGCACTTATTATAGATTAAAATTCTTTATGAATAAATATTTATAGGGGTATGGGGACAACTAAGTCCTAATGGGTTAGGATTGAAAGTGTTTTCAAGGATAGAGAAATGGTTAGAGCACCAAGATGTGGGTGATGTGGGTGCAAGGGTTGCACAAAATTTATATGCATAGTACACTCAAGGCTAGAGTGTAGAGGGGCTTAAGGGTTGAGTATAAGTTATGCATAGGCTTATATGGAGCCAGGGGGGTCTATGTCATTTTCTATGTCAATCTCTACGTCATCATCTTAATCTAGCTCTAGCTCTATTTTGTGGTCTAGGTCATGGTCTACGTCAAGGTCTAGGTCATCATCTAAATCTATCTCTAGCTATATGTCGTGGTCTAGGTCATGGTCTAAATTAATCTGTAGGTCATTGTATAAATCTAACTCTATCTCTCTTTCATGGTTTAGGTCATGATATATAGTTATGTCATGGTCATCGTATAGGTCTAGGTCATGCTCCAGGTCTTTCCATGTCTAGGTCTTTCTATGTATAGGTGTAGGTCTAGGTATTGACATGTATAGGTCAAGGCCATTTATTTCCTTGTGATGTAGGGAGGGGGTCTATAGAGAGAGGAAGAAAGGGAGTGTGAGAGGGGGAGAGGGGAAGAAAAAGAGAGTGAGGGACATAGATATGGAGA
>ML780632.1:584241-611777 GCA_009831015.1 Picea engelmannii
GTGTTGCCCTACCTTAAGGGTTTGGTAATAACAGAATGTGATTTATTCTATATTGTTTTGTGGATCTATTGTGTATTCAGTATTTGTGGTTATTATATTGGTATATCTATTCAGGATCTTAACAGATGCTATAGCTGTACCTGGAGCTCGGCACCCTCTACCTAAACACCCGGAGAAATGGCTTCCCAATTTTGACCCTGACTCAAAACAAATCGTTGAAGATCACATTAAAAAGTTTATGTTATCCATTAGACTCTGTAATGTCGAACATTAAGACGTTGTCTGTAGGTTGTTCCCTTATACCTTCGAGGGCAATGCATCCACATGGTACTTTTCCCAACAACCCCATACCATCTCGTCTTGGGAAAAGTTCGAATCATGCTTTTTGGAAAAGTTCGGAGACAGTAAACCTTTGGAAGTCCTAGTCATGGACCTTTCTAGCTTAAGAATGAACCCAAAACAAAAAGTTAAAGACTTTAATCAGAGATTCTTAACACTTAAACACCGAATCCCTGCGGATTCCATGCCTGTCGAGAGTCTTATAATAGCTTACTACACTAAAGATTTGCATCAAAGTATAGCTATTTGGGTTAAATGATCTAAGAAAGCCACGTTGTTAGAGGCCTTCGAAGAGGCCAGCCAGATTGAAAAAGACATACTTAGTCTTAAAGACTCTTCTAGCAACGAAACAGAGACTAATTCTTCTTCCAAAAAGAAGATCAAAATTCTCCCCAGACCCACTCCGGGTAAAACACAACCTGAAAAATCTGATTTAGAAAACTTAACTAAAGTTGTTCAAAAACTGTCAAATCAAGTTATAGACTTAAAAAGGTCAACCGAAGAAGCTTCCTCGAGTAAAGGACCCTACAAACCCCCGTTCTGGAAGCCTTTTCCTACCAACCGACCTAATACAACCACCGAAGGCCTTAATCTAGAAAGTCTGCAATGCACCCTTCAAACAATTCTAGAGGCCCAAGATAACTTGATGCCCCCTGAGATCCCTCAGGAGGTAGTTGAACAAGAAACCATTCAAGAAGAAGATTCTTCTCCAAACATTTTTGGACACTTCTCGGATAACATATTTCAAGCTAACTTCGAGACAGTTCATCCTTATAATACCAGGAGTAAGACAACAAACAAAACTTCTGCCGAAAACACTATAACTTCGCCTCCAAAGCAATCTAAATCAGTTGAGACTAAACAGAGTAATGTGAACCCCAACTTAGATTATGATGTTGTTGAAGATCTTAAAAAGTTAAGGGCTAACATTTCTATTTATGAGTTATTGAAATTTCCATTTCTGCTTCAAAAGATGTTGCAAAATATTTCGGAGAATGGCAAAAATGGTAATTCTAATGGTAACAAGGTTGTTCAAAACAAAGTTTTGCATAAGACTTCCACCAAAAATAATCCTGATCCTCAAGATAAAGGAAGTCTTCCTGTAGTTCCTGTAAGTAATGTAAATAATGTAAATAATGTAGATAAAGTAGCTTTAGAAATTGCGGGTAAAAAGCCACAAGCTACTACTCTTAGTACTCGCAAAAATGTACCTCATTTCTTGTTAACTTTCAAAATTTTCAATAGAAACGTGCATAATTGTATGGTGGACTCAGGGGCGTCATCCAATGTGATGCCTTGGTATGTCTGCCAGAAGATTAACGCTGAAGTGGAACCATCTACTTTAAAAATCATACAACTTGATCGAACCAATGTTAAAGTTATAGGCGAACTAAAAAATGTACTTATTAGATTATCATCTAATCCCAAGGTTCATCAGGTTATTGATATAATTGTTGTGGATATTCCAGAAGTATATGGTCTGTTTTTAAGAAGGGACTGGTCGGAGCAGCTACATGGTTACTTCGCGACAGACTGGTCCCACTTATGGCTTCCCGAGAATGGCAAGCCTAACAAGATCAGGGTGAATCGTGAACACTACCTTAAGTTCACGGTCACAGATTTGAACGATCCTAACGAACCATATACACCTTCTGCTGATTCACCCGAAGTCTAAGGGATGGACACCTTCTTCGGCAATTTCATGGCTGAGGCTTCACCTATCATCAATCCAGAACAACAGTCCGAGATTGTAGCATATATGCAACCAACAGCTTCAATGCAACGGTCCCATGTGCCCGATGGAAATCAAATTTGGTCTCTATATTTCGACGGGTCTAAGTCTAAAGAAGGAGCTGGTATAGGCTGCATCATTATAGATCCGGCAGGTAACAAGACATTAATTGCATGTAGACTAGAATTTAAATGTACTAATAATACTGCAGAATATGAGGCTTTACTGCAAGGTCTCAGAAAAGCTCTGGATATAAACATTCAAAACCTGGTTGTATTTGGAAACTCTGAAATAGTGATTAGATAGGTAAGAGATTCTATCCACTGTCTCTCTCCGCATCTCAAGAGCTACCAGTCTGAGGTATGGAGTTTAATGAATAAATTTTCCACTTTCAATATAAATTCTATTCCTAGATTAAATAATGTTGAAGCAGATTTATTGGCTAATGTAGGTTCTAAAATTCTTCCTGCAGAAGGCTTGTCCCCAGACGCATTCTCCGTCGAGCTGTTGTTTCGACCATCTGTTCCTGAAAATATCATGAATTGGAGAGTCTTTGACGACGATCAGCAGATCATCAACTTTCTGCACATGGAAGAAACCTTTCAAGGAGCGGTGATAGACGAACGCACGCACGACGACAATTTGCACTATTTTACGGTAATACCTGATCTGAAAACTCCTAAAGCTCTGTCGGACATGGTAAATTCCATACCCAAATCTATAGTTAGATTAGAGAAGTTTTATGATTTTGAAGATAAATTTAAAAAGACGGTCAACTGTAAAACCAATAGTTCCTCGTTGTCTTATGAAAACGTAAACTTAGGAACTAATGAAAACCCTCAGTGCATTAACCTAGGCTTAGGATGTTCTCGACAAGAAAAAGTTGCATTTGTTAAATTATTTAAAGAATTTAAGGATGTCTTTGCATGGACATATGATGATCTTAAAACTTTCGACCCTAATATCATACAACATGTCATCCCGATGAAGCCCTAGACCTTACCCTTCCAACAGAAACTGAGGAAAATGCACCCCAAGCTAGAATCGACCGTTCAAAAAGAATTGAATAAACTCCTAAGTGCTAAAATAATTTTTCCTATTAGGCACACTCAATGGGTTTCCAACCTTGTCCCAGTTCGGAAGAAAAATGGGGAAATCCGACTCTGCGTCGATTTCCGAAACCTCAATAGAGCGTCTGACAAAGACAACTATCCTGTCCCGCCTATGGAACAAATCCTTCAACAGGTATCTGGTTCTGAGAGGCTATCCCTACTAGATGGTTTCTTTGGATACAACCAGGTCCTGATGTCTCCCCCATACCAACTCAAGACTACCTTCCATACCCCGTGGGGCACTTATGCTTATCGCAAAATGCCCTTTGGATTGATTCATGCTGGTGCCACCTTTCAAAGAGAAATGGACACTGCTTTCCAAGGCTTAATCAATCATTATGTTGTAGTTTAATTAGATGATGTGATTGTTTATTCTAAAAACAAAGACGATCATCTAGCTCACTTACGAGCCTTCCTACTACAATGTCGTAAATACGACATCTCCTTAAATCCCAAAAAATCCATCTTTGCGGTAGAACAGGGTAAACTCTTAGGATTTATTGTGTCTAGCGAAGGAATGATCATTGACCCCGAAAGGACTCAAGTCATTGCAAAACTTCCCCCTCCTACATCCAAAAAATCCATGCAGTCTTTCTTAGGCCAAATTAACTTCGTGAGGAGATTCGTCCCCAGTTTCTCTAAAATGGTCAGGCCTTTACAAGATTTGATTAAGAAAGACACCCAATATCACTGGGGACCCACAGAAAATCAAGCTTTCAATGCAATAAAGAAGGCCATAATAGACGCTCCGTCTCTCATGAGCCCTAACTTCTCTCAAGATTTTATACTCTATACTTTTGCTTCTGACCGCTCCTATGCCACCATCCTAACTCAGAGGAATCTCGAGAACCACGAAGTACCCATCGCCTTTATGAGCTCTGCTTTCAAAGGTGCCGAACTTAACTATCCAACGGTGGATCGACAAGCCTATGTTGTTTTCAAAGCAGTCAAACACTTTCGGTCCTATCTTTTGAAGTCAAGGACGAAAATCATTGTCCCCTACCCAGCCGTAAGGAACTTGTTAGTGCAGAAGCAGTTAGGAGAAAAGAGAGATAACTGGGTCACCTCCTTGTAGGAGTATGACTTAGAAATCACCCCAGCTCAGATTGTGAGAGGCCAAGGGTTATGTAAGTTGGTGGTTGATTCGGAAATAGGACAGCAAGACGATAGTGATAAGTCAAACCTAGGACAAAGCGATCAAAGCTTAATCTGTTGCGCACAAAACCTAGTTAGTCCTTGGTACAACGATATTATATTCTATCTTGAACATGGGTCAACACCTCGTCACTTAGACCCCCCTAAGAGAAGAGCGTTGAGGTTAAAGTCTGCTTCCTTTCATTTGATTAATGGTACCCTGTTTCGTCAAAATTTCGACGGCGTACTGATGCGCTGTCTTGAAAAGGACGAAGCATAAAAAGTCTTGCTAGAGTTGCATGCTGGAGAAGCTAGCGGTCATTTTGGTGGTGACACCACTGCTCATAAGGTTTTAAGAGCCAGTTACTACTGGCCCATTCTTTTTAGAGACGCCCATGCCTTGTGTCGTAAATGTATCATCTATCAGAAAGCGTCGGGGTGGTTACAAAAACCAGCCTTCCACTTGCAACCCGTTTCAGTAGATTCTCCTTTCCAGCATAACCCTCCGTCCTCGCAACAACACAAGTTTATTGTGACAGCCAAAAAGTACTTTACTCGATGGTCTGAAGCTGCTGCGTTAAGAACTGTCAACACCAATAAGGTAATTGCATTTCTAAATTCGAATATTATCACTCGTTTCGGTATCCATGACTGTCTAGTCTTTGACAATGCTTCATACTTTTCTTCTCTTGAGATGAGCGAGTTCTCTTTGGAAAAATGAATTAAGCTGAAGTATTCTGCTAGTTACTACCCCCAGAGCAACGGATTGGTAGAGTCAACAAACAAGAACTTGATTAAAATTATCAAGAGAACTGTGGTTGAAAATCACAAAAATTGGCACAATGCGCTGCTAAACGCACTATGGGCCAATAGGGTAACGCCAAAGGCAGCTATAGGTAACTCCCCCTTTTTTCTCGTTTATGGCAGAGAAGCAATTCTGCCACCTCACATTCTTCTTCCTTCACTTCAGTTGTCATCGAAAGTTCAAGAAGAGGATTGTCCCCCTTTAGAAAACCGAATTAACACTTTTATGAAGTTAGAAGAAGTAAGAGCCCAAGCTAAACGTAAGTTAGATCAACATCAACAATTGGTTAAAAGCTGGTTCGATTCTAACTCTGCTTCTGATAGGAATTTTGAAGTAGGTGATCTCGTCTTGAAGTGGGACAAACTACACGAGGGAAAGGGAGAGCACACAAAATTTCAAAACTTATGGCTCAGACCGTTTTTAATTGCTGAAAAGTTGGGTCCTAGTTCTTTTCGATTGAAGAATCTTGAAGGGCAGCTTGACACCTATCTAGTGAATGGACAAGCCTTGAAAAGATACTTTGCTTGATAACTACCATTGTATATGATGTAAATACTTTATTTTTGTTTGCGTTTTTCTTTGCTTTCTGTTTTTTATTTTGATTTGAATCTATCAGTTTCTGTTTTGTTTCACACATACCTGTATGTTGAACTATGCAAACCCAAGAAAATTCTTTCGCTGAAATAACTGCTAAGAGAATTTGTATAAACATCAGTGGTAATTCTAAATATTATGTTGGAAAAGTTTGTTGTTTGAATGAAGATGGTTGATTTTGATCTCTGAGCAAAGCTTGTCACGATCATCTATTATCTTTTTACGCTATCCCTTTTCCATAAAGGAATGACTCAGAAGATGTCTCCCTGTCTTAGGAAACCGTTTTTATAAATAAAACATCTCTGGATCTAAATAAAGGACAGTTCTAAAAAAAAAAATTATGATGAGGTCTTTAAAAAATATGTTAAAATATCATAATTTTCAGCGTCACCCCGCTCAATCATATATCTTTGAAAAAAAAAATTAAAACATAAAAGAGCTGGGGGAAGTGCTTGTAAACCCGTCGGGATGCTGAACAGGTCTGTTGGCAGCAGGTAAATGCATGCATGGCGCCAAGAAAACTTCGTCGGGGTACTGAACAGGCCCACTGGTAGCAAAGCAATGTCGGGTATATGAAAATTTGTAAAAAAGAAACCTCTTTAATGTCCTTTATTCTGATCCAGAACTTCTTAACAGGATACAGATGTCAGAGTGGGTTAAATGGCAACCCTGTCGAGGCTATGGACGCCTGCTGGAAGCAGTGGCTATGCCAATAGTATTGGAGATTTTTATCTTTAAAATCGTGACTTGCTGATCTTAAGATTGTTATCAGTTTTCATCTTTTGAAACACTACTGGAATAATTGGTTAATGGTGATGTTTATACGATTTTCTGGTTGTTATTTTTAAGTTGAAATTATCTTCATTGTTCTAACCTGAATTTGTTTCTTTTGGCAGAGATAACTGCTTCTACCATTTTGTCGCCATTGTTGGTAGCCAATTCACTTTTTTCAAGTGTCTTATAAGCTGCCTACACCAATGTTTTGCAAACATCAATTTTTCGTCGCAATTTTCTAATAAACGACATTTTCATTTTTTGCGACATTTGCACATTTGCCTTCGTTTTGTTTTCACAACTGTAAGTGTGAAAACTTCGCCTTTCGAAGTCGCATTGAAGTCTTTATTTGAACTGCCAATATCTCTTTTGTCGATATGTCTATTGCGCTTACCTTTTATTTATCATTATACAACTGGCAATATCCTTTGATCGGTACTCATACTTCGATTGATTGTGTAATTTGGTTTTATTGAGTTTGTAAGGCATTATCATTTGGACTTGCATTTTATTCAACCTACCTGACCATTGATTTCATGAAAATGCATAGGGGTTATGATTAAATTATTTATATATATGTATTTTGATATAATCCTTATGTTTTCATAACTATTGGTATGTTGAAGACCCATTGGCACATTAGTTAAATGATTGACATGAGTTGTTACAATACATTGGCGCATGGTTAATTATTTGGTTTTGGTTTCTAATTGAATATTTGATGGTTTGAAACTTTGGCACAACGATTGATTGCGCGTTGGTTTATACACTTGCTATTTGATTCATTGGTCGGCTAATTCACATAATTGTCAAACTATGCTATAATGGGTAGTATAGCTATGTAAACCGACGGTTGTACTTTGGTAATAACTCTTTTTCATGGAAGAGATAAACTCCACCACCTTCGCATGATGGCATTTATGCCTATCCCTTACTCACCATTTACCTCTGTTAGCTCGGATAGCCCTGCATGCATTTCACTCCTGTATGTGCTATGACTCAAGCCCTGGACTTACTGTGCACTTGGCTCCATGGCACAAGTCGTGCGAATCAAGCCAAACGACAACCAAGCCTTGTTAATGTTTGACAATGCCCGGAAAGACCTGGAGGCTAACAATTGGCTTGCCTTCGTGCAGAGATTTGAGGGTTTTAACCTATTCGTGGCACACCAATTCACTTTAACTTTCGATGGCTGTAGAGCCAAGGTGGGTGATATCCAGTTGGAAATCGATGAGGGATTTATCAGTTCTGCTACAGGGTTACCCGCCACAGGTCATCGTTGGTTCAAAAATTCGAAAGCAGAAGAGGTTCCATTGCCCCTGCTATTTCTCTCGTGCAAAGTCACCTCTTGTGACAGAGGTATGCCCATATCTATGCTCAAACCACGATGGCATGACCTTTTGATGCTAGTCAAGAAGTTCGTGACCTGTGAAGGTCGATACAGACTCATTTTTCTCTACCACCTGCGGTTGCTAATGCATTTTATAGGGTACCCGGTGAACATGCCTTTCTACTTTCAGCACAACTTATAAAAAATGTCGAAAAGGTTTAAAAAGGAGAAGGCTGACAGCAGCCTGTTCCACTATGGGCTTATTAAACTTATCGTTGTTTATCACTTGAGTTTACATGGTGATAGTTGGATAGCTTTCGTCGCTCGAAATGGTTTTGAGGACACAAATCCTATACACGTTGACAAGCCTGTGGTGAGTGAAGTCAAGGGTGGACCACCCATGCCCTTCCATATCCTATTGCCCACCCCTAAGCCTTCGTTCAACCCTCATATTGACTTACCAGACATTGGAACTGAGAAGGCCAAGGCTATTAAAAAGCCTCTAAGCAGAAAACCTAAGGAAAACCCTACTGCTAATGCCAAGGGTAAAAAGAAGGCTAGGCTCATATCAAAGATGGCTAGAACCAAACCTAAACCCTCTGCTGAGTCAAAGCCTATAATCCTTAGTGAGGATTCCGACTCGGACATAGAACATTTTTTAGCCGATGAATATCCTTACTCACAGGGTTTATGCCCCGAGCCACCGTATGATTTCATGAAAATCTTCCCCCCTGCCTAAGGAATAATCCTGGCTACCTTGGTATTAAATTGCCTAGAGAAACCCTCAGCCATATGCCCAAACCCTCACCTTCTCTTACGAAACCCGAACAACCTTCATGTGACCAATGCGAGTTATGGTTGGAACAATACTACATTGATGTCCCCCTACTCTAATCAAAAATTCAATTGCTGGAGGATCAAATTGCAGTATTAACCAGCCAAAGAGACCAGCTCCAAGCAACTGATAAGAAGCAGAAGACAACATGCTCCATCCTTTTCAAGAATGTTGAATCGGCCACAGCCGTTATCAACTCTAAATTGTCGTGACCAAGCCATCTGCTCACAGGTATGAATTTCGAAATTGTTTTAGTTTTGTGAGTCACCATGAGTAATATAGTATTTGAAATTTGATCTTCGAATAGCTCTGTTTGTATTTCGAAATAGCTTTCGCATAATGTGTTCATCCTGTATATTGTGTTTCTTTTCTAAAATAGATGGAATTTCATTTTAAATACACAATTTGATCATTACCAGTATAGCCATCGATAGATTTTTATTAGATTTGAATGGTTTTCAATTGGATTTGATTTGTTGGTTTGCCCAATTAAGTTAATGAAACTGATCGTTTGCTTTCAATTGAATTCGTTCTGTATCTACTCTGAATAGGAATTTTTTTCACGATCAATTTAGAATGTGATCATGTTTGGATTTGATTTCGTTATGGTTTGCATACTGTGATTGGTAAACGATTTCAATGATTTTGGTTGTTACGATATGTTATGTCATGTAATCTTCTAAGATCGGGAATATCACTCTGTTCAATTTAATTTGGAAAGAACGACTATGTTTTTATAAAACAGTGCTCTCACTTAAGTCTGTGCAAATGTGCCTGAATCATGGAATGGATTTGATTCATGACAAATATGATAAACCCCAGCCGATTGATTTTCCTGATTGGATTGTTGTTAGATTCGTATCATAAATCAATGCTCTGTTTGATTTTGATTTGTAAAACGAGTTGGTTAAATCCAGATCAACGATTGGTATATATGTTAAATCCGGTTATAATTCGTTTAAAAGAAATGATTTTGATCAGGGTAAATCGATCTTGTCGGTCCATTTAGATAATAACAAACGATCAGACATCTGTTACGAACTCTATTACTAATTGACTGATCCTGTTACGATTTCGTTTGTGGACAGTTACACGCTAGTATTGGTTTAATTCGCTTATGGTTTAAATCATTTGCTATGTCGTTACAGCTATAACGATTGGAAGATGATTTTGTTTGGATTTGATCGTATCTCCTGTTTAACCATTACTTATTATTCGTTTTGATTACATCGGTTTCAATTGGATATCAAACGATTTCATAATTGTTGATTATTATTTTGTTCGTTCAATTTTGTGGTAACAAGAAACAGAATACACCTATCTCTGTATTCGATTGAATGATTTTGATCCCGTTTGATTTCGAATGGTATAACAATTTCAAATTGAACAATTTGTTTTCAAATAGTGATTGGATGATAATTGAATTTAATTTCCTTAAAAGATTTTCAATCGATTTTAATGTTGATTCTGTGTTTTATTTAGACTAGCTACAGAATCAGAGGATTCTGTAGCTAGTCTATAGGATTAGATTTTTATCATTTTGTTAATAAAGAATCCTTCTAACTTGTTCATTTTTGCCCCTTTTCAGGTAAATTCGAATTGCATGGGACATGTTGGGCATTCTAGGGGATATTTGTGTGTTTAGTTTTATTATAGTTTCCTAGTTTAGTTAAACTTGGGATATCCTCCCAGATTTATGTAAATAGTTTTGATAACTTCCACAGGGAGGTTTTACCCTGTGGAAAAACTTATAAATACTTATTATTTTTGTAATAAGGATCATCCTTGCTTGTGGGAGAACCGGGAATATGGATATCTAATACAAACTGAGACAGAAGTTGATGTTCTGCTACAGCTTTCGCTTTCATAATATCAATCTTTTGTTTAATGTTTATGTTTATCAATTTGCATCAGATTAGTGACTACTTTAGCTATCATAGTCTTTTGCAGAGTGATATGTATTGATTAATGTTTCATCCATATCTGATTTCTTCCATTACTTAAAAATACAGCAATTACTTGATTCAGTTTATGAATGACAGATTTCTCTTCTTCATCAATTGAATTACTTTGTATAAGTCTTTGCATACAGGTTTACCTAATTGTGGAGATTTATAAATTATATGATTGTTTTGATTTTTATGTCTTGTTTGTCCTGTAAACCAACTTAAGGAGCACTGCAGCTATTGTTTACGATAAGCTTCCATATTATTCAGTGCAGGTTTCCTCCCTCCGATCAGCTTAGAAGATCATCATACACAGGACAAATCTAGAGCATTTCTCCAGGTCAGTTCGTAATTTATTTTCGTTAGTTTAGTATAATATTAAGATTTTAGTTAGTTATATTTGTAGTTTAGATTAGTGTTTTAGCTAAGTTATTTTTCTGTTTTATTTCTTGTTCATAAAAATACAAAACTTAAAAACGTCTTCCTCTGTCTTAGGGCAGAATATTAATGAGTTTTTCAGGTTTTATTTAAATCTGTAAATTGTAGATATTGTACATTTTGTGAATAAGTTATATTTCGGTTAGTAGTTAGTATAGTAGTAGTTAGTAGATTGTATATATAGAATAGTTAGATTAGTTTAGTTTGTTTTAATAACTAGTTTTAGTTTAGTTTGTTTAATAGTTAGTTTTAGTTAGATTAGTTTATTAGTTTGTTTTATTTTGTTTTTAGTTAGTTTAGTTAGTTTAGAATAGTTTTTCCTTTTTGTTTTCTTAGGACCTTAGATCGGCTAACGGAGCCGCTAAAACCGTCACGGTGGTTCATCCCAAACGGCTTGGGTTATTAGATAACCCCGGACCGGTTCCACTCTCTCAGTTGACGGACAGTCGATTTCTCCCATCAACACCTCTGATCGGTTTGGATATTACTCGCCTCTCTGATTTAGTGGGATCATCCTAATATCCTCATGCATCTCTTTTTCTCCCTATATGAAAAGAGATCTCTCATGGAAAAGGCTAAGGTTTGCATACGCATGAAGAGTTCTAATATATATTATACTTGAGATAGCTTTGGTTTAGCTCTCTAAGTTATATTGTGGATCTTCTTCATCAAAGGAATTGGAGAAAAGGTGTGTGTGTGTTAGAGAAAAGAGCCATTGAAAGGGATCTTGCAACATCAAGGCATGGGTTGTATTCTCCACTTTCCATTTTAATATAATGCAACAATACATTTCTTCCCTATAAAGGTGTCTTGGCTTTTATTGTAAACTCCTTGATCTTATACATAGAATTCATTGGAATGTATGCATCTTTGTTCTCTCTCTCTCTTTTGGTTTGTGCTTCTTAAATAGGTTCATTATCCCGCAAATCCAAATATGGAGCAACAAGGATGACACTAGCGAGGATCAAGCATCATTTAAAAGTTATGTCACTTGTCCCTCTATGAACTAGTTTATATGATAATGAAGTCTAAGGTGAAGTTTGTATTCTGTCTTTTTTTTTTCTAGCTTCATGTGGAAGTTAGGGAGATTAGTTTGTGTCTACACTTACCGATTTTTTGGATAAAAAAATTGGTGACCATACTGGGGATACTACCTATTTTGGTTGTTTGCTTCTTATTTTATTTTAGCCTGTCTTATTTTGATCAATTTTATTCTCTGATTCTATGGGTGATCCATCTTAACTCCCTGGGCCTGAAAGTTCATTGAGAAATTTTGTCATTTTTCCCAATTTTCTTTATATTCAGAGATTATGTCCTATTTACATTTTGCGGTGATTTTTTGTCATCGCACTTTACTTGTGGAGATGAGGGCGACGTCGTCACACTGTGCCTTGGTGACAGCCTGTGACGATCCTAAATCATTGCACTATACCCTTCTACAAACTATGACAATTCATGTAGGAATTGTTGGGTGACAGTTAATTTTCCTTCCTTTTCCCAGATTTGTCTTTATTGCCTAGGATGAACTTTTAGCATTGGTGAATGATTGGTTCACATATTTTAAGCCTAGATTTGATTGATTTTCAAGGATTGAAAGTCTTCTTCATGAGATTTTCAAGTTTAATTTTTTGACTTCTTGTCGCAAGGGCATAATCCCAAGCCTTTGTTCATGGGTGGTTGTTTGATGAGTAGTTCTTGATTTCTTTTGAGTTTTGGATTGTTTTTAACTTTTGGATTGTTGTTGATTAAGAGACATTTTTTGTTGGCATTTGACCAAAGGTTTTCTTATCATTTCATTTTTGTTTGCATTGTGAGTTTGATTTGGGAATAGTGTTGAGAGTGCACTAGTCTTCTTAGACCATTCTTTCTTTTTTGGAATACATCTCTGTTCTGATTTGAAAAGGAAAGAACTCAAGTTTATTCTTCATTTTAGTAGTTTTTGTAAGAAAAATTGAAAAGAGAAAATTGGAAAAGATATTAGTTTTGATTGTTTGGAATCCATATCATTCAAAGATTGAGAAATTGTGTTATGTAGCTTTTGTATTCTGGAAAAGAGAAACCTTCTCCCTATTGTAATTAGAGTTCATCGAATGAAATGATTGAATTTCATCTCTTCTTGCATATTATTGGGTAAAGGTCAAATAAATCATTAGTTTCACTTCCATTTCCCTTTTTAGTAAACAACAACCTTTAAAATACAATGTAATTTTAAAATGTATTAGCAACTTTTTATTTTCTAGAACTTTTATACACCAACATTATCTAGGATAGATCTTTGGAATAGGTTATAAGGCACACTCTCCAAAGCATCAAAACAGAAAATAGTATCTTGTGATAGGGAGAGTACAAATCCACTTTCTTCATTTTGTCTTGGGAAGCCCTTCTAACACAAGGGTCAATCACGAGGTCGCATTAGGGCTGGAAAAGTTACTCACCCTTGTTTGTTGGTCTTAGTGTAGAGATTGCATGTATTATTGGGGGTCACTTGAGAAGACAATCTTGTGGAGACCTTCTCGAGTTGATTTCGGGCTTAGATACTCTGCCCTTGGGCGTGGATCGGACTATCGACTGCTTCCCCAAGCATCATTGTCATAATTGATAACCTTAGTGGAATATCTCTTTAGAGTCTTTACACGAGGTGACTGTGGAGGGGAAAGTCTTCACAGTACCAAGAATCGACATTGGCCAAAATCACTCGGGCTTCTTGGAGGGTATACCCAAGATTATGTGTGGGAGATTTCACTAGGGTGTAAGTCCATTGAGCAGGTCCTCAACGTAAATTTTCCACCCGCTTTATCCCAGCCCCTTCTTGTCTTGATTTCATGACGTTGGATTTCATCACCAACTAGTGACTTCGAAATAAGAAGGTTTGTTTGTGTGTTTGATATCTAGATTTTATTAGTGAGTGTTGTCTGTTTCTCTAGCTGGCCATAACTTTCTTTCATTATTTATTTGGTGTAGCCACCATCGACCCTTGACGTTCATGTAGGATGCAAGGGTTACCTCCGGAATATCTGGAAGAGTACACTCCTTTGCTTCCTAACTCACCAGAGGGTTCTCCTGAAGGAGAAGTCAATAACGACGTAGCCTCTGAGATTGGAAGTTCTACTACATTGGAGGAATCCATACTTCCTGTAAATATTTTATTGAGTGTTGTTCAAGATCCACTTTTGCTCTAGATAAATTCATCGAGAGACATTGTTGCTGAAGATTATACTAGAATACCCATTGGACCTCACACAAAGTCTAGTGTAGACAATCTACTTTTTCAGAGTGAGTCATTTAGAACTTTGGTTCATACTGTTGGAACTTTTAATCCTAGCTCTTTTGCCCCTGTTTGTTCTCTTTGGAGGACCTCTTCGGGACAAGATATTTTTTAAAAGCTAGGAATGAGTCATATACACCAGAGGACCTATAATCAACCTATGGAATCACATACTCCTGTGACTTCCACTTCTTATACAGTACCCTTGGATCATTTTAATGGAACGACTAGTAATTTTGTCACAGTTTCATACCAATTGTTGGTTGGTTTTCATACAATTCTTCCTCTCCATCTCGCTAGCTCTACCATGGTCCCACAAGCTACGCATGTTTCTGCCAGAAGTGTGGTAATCACTCAATCTCCCATTGGAACACCACTTCCTCTTAGATCAAATCCATCACTTCCACCTGGGTATAACTCTATGAATACTTCTATTGCTAAACCTGCCCAGAATCCATCCGGAGGGGCTAATCTTTTTGTTCCTCCTAGGTATAATGTTGCTAGTAGTTTTGTTCCTACACCTGCCTAGGTTCTCTCCGGGGGCCTAACATTCCTCCTCCACCTTCACCTGTAGGATCTAATCATCCTGGACCAAGTAGCTCTGATCAAATTGGAGGCACAAGTCATTATATCGCTTTTTTTTTTTAAATTCTTGTTGGAGGTCAACCTCAAGTTGGGGGGGCAGCTCAAGTTCGGAGGAAACCTCAAGTTGGGGGGAAACCTCAAGTTGGGGGTCATAACCCAATATACGAACAATATACCCCTAGATTACAGTCTAAACCTTGGAATTTTCCTTTCTAAGGAAATCAACAACCTCTGGGGGGAAACCTCCTCAAGTTAATTCTTTTGTACCCTCTAATCCCTAGAAACCATATCCAGGTTCTATGAATCCTACCTGGGGTCAAGGTTTTCAGTCTAATTCTCCTTCCCAAGGAATATTACCCAATCAACCAACCCAAGTTGGTTATTTGAATCAAAACCCTCCACCACCGAATTTTGATAGGACCCTCTAAATATCTACATATTTCTTATGCTCCTACTACTATACCTACAAGACTACCTCCTCGGAATTACCAGTTTCCTTAAGTGAAAATACATCTATCGTTTCTTGCTACTTTGGATTTATCGGATTTATCTAATATTTTTAATGATCCTATATTTCATTCTCCTTATTGGCCAGTCATACGTGCCAAGTTACCATCAGACATTCCTATGTTTGACGTCCGATTAGGAGAGGATCCAAATAATCATGTCATGGATTTCCATATTTGGTGTTCATCTAACTCCTTGATGGATGACTCTATTAGATTACATCTTTTCCAACGAAATCTGATGGGTTCAGCGGCCAAATGGGATATTGAATTGCCATGAGGATTCTTCAATCACTTCAAGACCTTACCTATGGCTTTCTTAACGCACTACTAGCTACCAATCCAATACGAAACAGGAACCGAAATTTTGAGTTCATTTAAACAATCCTCATCCACCCATATTTTCGATCATATTCATGAGTGGAGGAGGAGAAGACGCTTACTCAAAGTTCCCCTTCCATATCAACTATTGGCTGAGTGGTTTACCAAGTCACTCATTGGTCCTATAGCCCATGACATTTCCATGGGTGGTGTCTTCACTGAAGAGCAGGTGATTAGTCATGATCAATACTTGGATCTCGTTTATTCACAAATGGGCACACTATATGACTTGATCCCTGATGCTCCTCATCCATCTACAAATCCAACCCTAACACCTCCAGTAGCTTATCACGTTGTTGATGGTGTGATTGGCACTTTTCACGCTGAGACTCATTATAAATAAGCCATTCATTCCAATCCCAAGTCTAATACTGTTAATGTACAAAATAATCCTCCTCCAACTCCTTCTCCCGATAAATTTTTTGAAGTTAATTCAGTTCAATCNAAAAAAAAAGGGAAGGGAAAGAATAAGGAGGACAAAAATAATAATCAACAATTCGATAAACCCAAGACTTAGCCTACTGATGACAAAGAAAAGAGAAAACCTCGTTATCCTTGTCATATCTATGGTGAGGATCATTATACAAAATATTTTCCATGACGTGATAAGGTTACTAAGTTCCTGCAAGGGACCGGGACACCTCCTACACCTTTCATTTTGTCACAACCTTTTCCTTCTCAGAAGTAGGCTCAATTGGTCATTCATGATCAAACTTCTCCCTCTACCACATCTTATGTCCTTATGTGTACTGGTGACTCCATGAAGAACAAAGTTGCAATCGCTACTCGAGCCAAAGATTGTTCTCCTTCGAAAGAGAAAGTTGATGATTCACCACCTCTATCGGTTCAACCTACTCCATCGACTTCACCTCCTAATGGTCCTCTTCATCTCGAATGACTGAGACTAGATATATTTCTTCGTCCTCCTCCTAAAGGATTTGTTTTTAAGTCATCGTTTAATCCTCAGGCACGTGCTGCTAAAAATTACAGTATTGTAGAAGATATTGTGTAGGAACCTTCTACAATGTCAGCTCTCAAAGTCCTTCAAAGTTGTCCTACGCAACGAAAGGAACTGTTAAAGGATATTGCTGGAATTGATCCTACCTATACGAACTTGATAATATTTGAATTTGAATATCATATTCCAAGGCTTCCTCCTCAATTAGCATTTCAGATACAAGTTATTGTGGAAAATAAGAATATTTGTTGAACTGCTATTGACAAAGGAGCCTCGACTTGAGTCATGTCCATAGCTTGTTGGAAATCCATTAGCTCTCCTTCCCTTACCGAGTCACACAATAATCTAAAAGAATTTAATGGTACATTATTTAAACCTTATGGTGTTCTTCCTTCATTATCTATTACGTTAGAAGGAAAATCGGTTACTATTGAAGTTGAGGTCTTTGATGCACCTCTCGATTACAACCTTCTACTTGGCCATAGTTGGATTGATTCCATGTGTGCAATTGTTTTACTCTTTTTCGTGTGATACATTTCCCTCACCAAGGAAAATTTGTTACTGTCAATCAACCTGCCTTCTTTAATTCTGATTCTTGTACTAGTAACATACCTTTCGTTGCGAAAACACCTCCTGGTTATGAGAATTTCGGTATGTGTCTCTTAAAATATTCATTGTTAATGGGAATGTTCCCCATTCCATCGCCTGATATTCCTACTCCTTTTTTCGACTCGATTAATATGATATCGACCATTGTTGGTGAAACCCCCGAGTCTTATGACCCTTGGACAGTAGCTAGTTCTGACGACTGTCTTCGTTATGACGAAAAAATTCCTTTAATTTAGGTAGAATTGGTTTATCAAGTTATTCAATCGACAACTCCTTCTCCTCATTCTCTCTTAGATATGTCTTCAAATCTGTTTCACGTAGTTTTTCACACCAATGAGATGATCATGATAATCATGTCTATTGAATATACCCCATGGGACGATGGGCATCATCATTCTATTCTCTTCCTGGAACACGAGACCATAGATATTTACCAACGGATTTTGAATATGTCTATTGTTGTTATTATTTCCCCTATTCCTAAAACAATACACGATGTTTTGTATGAAGGGAACTTGGGTAACATTTCACCCACCATCCCTCTAGATATTTTGATTAAACCCGGAGTTGTGGAAAATGTTAATTTCAATTATAAATCTCTTTTCCAAGAATTTCATGACGTTTTTCCTAGAATTACGAAGAGATTCCAGGTATTGATCCAGATATTCTTGTACATGAGATTAAGACTTACCCAGACACAAAGAATTTGTCCAGTACATCCACGTAAAGCTACTTCTATTAAAATTGAATTTGAAAAATTTATTAAAGACAGTTTTGTCTATCCTATGGCTTTGACTCATTGGGTGTCTAATCTTGTTTTAGTTATGAAGAAACAGGGCACAATCCATGTTTGTGTAAATTATAGGGATATTAACAAGGCTTGTCCCAAAGATAATTATCAAACCCCTTTCATTGATCATATCGTTGAAGACTATGCCGGGAGTGAAATCTTCTCTTTGATGGATGGTTTCTCCGTCTATAATCAACTCAATATTTTACCTGCAGATGAAAACAAGATTTCTTTTATCTTCCCTTAGGGAAACTTTGCATACCGGAAAATAACTTTCGATCTCAAGAATGTTTTTACGACTTTTCAATGCGCTATGTCTTACGCTTTTCATGACATTAAACACATTATACAACCTTACCTAGATGATTTATCGGTGCATTTTGTGCGTCATCAGGATAACCCAACACATTTACGAGCCATTTTCCTATGTTGTCTCTATTATCGCATACAATTGAATACACATAAATGCGTTTTTTGTTTGGATTCCATGCGACTTCTTGGTTTTATCGTTTCTACACATGAGATTAGGGTGGAACCTATGAAGGTTGAATCTATTATCAATCTTCTTCCTCCTCCTTCTACATTGCGCCAACTCCAAAGTTTGCAAGGGAAGGAAAAATTTTAACGTCGATTCATCCCCAACTATGATGAATTAATGAAAGGTTTTACTCAACTTCTTAAAAAGGGTAACGATTTTGTATGGGACAACATTGCCAACAAAGCCTTTGAAGCTTTGAAACTTGCCTTGACCCATACACCACTCTTATTTCCACCTGACTATAGTAGAGACTATTTCTTGTACTTAGTTGCTTCAGACTCTACCATCGCTATGGTTCTAGTCCAAGAGGATGATTCACATGATGAACATGTCATATATTATTTGAGTCAGAGTCTCACGACCACCAAAACCAAATATTTGCATGTGGAGAAATTGGCCTTGGCAACTATTCAAGTTGTTCAATGTTTTCATCATTATATTTTATTATGCAAAGCCACAATAATTTTCTATTACAACGCTATGCAACACATCCTTACTCGATATTTGTTTTGGGGAAAATACTCCAAATGGATGGTCATTCTCCAGGAGTTTGATTTGGAATTTGAGCGTGCCAAATCAAAGAAATCTTTGTGTTTTTTCAAATTGATATGTGACCTTCCCTCTACTAAGACAAAAACTGTGGCAAAGGATTCCTTTCCTGATGAGTCTCTCTTTCTGACCAGTTCTGACTAAATATGGTATGGAGACATTATCATTTATCTACAAACCCAAACTTTCCAGCTTGATCTTTCTAGTGTGGATCGTCATTATATTCGGTATCAAGCCGATCAATACATTATCCTTGGTGATACCCTTTACCGTCGTGGTATTGATTCCATATTTTGACGATGTCTAACCTATGATGAAGCTAAGAAAGATTTGAATGAATGTCATTCTAGAGCATGTGGTGGTCATATGTCTGGGTATGCCACTACCCAAAAGATATTACGAGTTGGTTACTTCTAGCCTTCATTGTTTAAGGATTGCATTACTGTCGTCTAAAAATGTCATGCTTGTCAAATGTATAACAATAAGATCCAATCTCATCCTAATCCTCTTTACCCTGTAGTTTCCATTGGTCCATTCACTAAATGGGGCATTGAATTCATGACATGTAACCCTCACTCGGTCGGGGGGCATGGATACATTATCGTAGCCATGGATTATTTCACAAAATGGGTCGAGGCAATGCCTACATTTGATAACATCGGGGAAACTACAGTGTTGTTCATATTCAATCATATCATTACTAGATTTGGTGTCCCTCAATCCATCGTCATTGACCATGGTAGTAATTTTCGAAATTTCATGATGTCTGAACTTAACGAGAAGTTGGGTCTTCGACATGAAAACTCAACACTCTACTATCCACAGGCCAATGGCCAGGTTGAATCAATTAACAAATTTCTTACTACTATGCTTCGACGGATGATAGGAATTCACAAGTCAAGCTGGCACATGATGCTCTTCTCAGCATTATGGGCCTATTATACATGTGTTAAATCTGCCACAAGGTTCACACCTTTCCAGTTAGTATATGGTATTGAATCTATTTTTTCGATTAAATGTGAAATCCCATCTTTGAAACTAGCTTTTGAACTTCTCCCTAACACCTTAGCTAAAGAGGAACGTCTCCTATATTTGATGCAATTAGACGAGACTCATCGTGATGATGCCTTAGTCATTAAAACTCAGAATAAGCATGTCAAAGTTCAAAATGACAAACATGTCAAACCACATGTTTTTTCTGAGGGTGATTTAGTTCTTCTTTACAAACGAGATTGTGACTTATTAGGGGTCGATAAATTCGAGCCCATGTGGCGTGGCCCTTATATCATGAATCGAGTGTTGGATAAAGGGGCTTATGAGCTGGTAGATTATGATGGAATTCCTTTGATTGAACCCAAGAATGGGCTTTACTTGAATAAGTACTATGATTAAATTATTTTTTCATGAGTGTTGTGTATTTTTAGTGTATCATATTGTAGTGTGTTTTTTTTTTGGTTCCACTTTTCAACTAATTACCTTGCATTGTGCTTGGTTTCCATATATCGGTGTCTTCACTACCTTATATCGGCTTCATTGATGGTGCTAGTTGTAGTACTCAAAACTTAGTGTCTGTTGCAAGGGCAATCTATGCACCTACGGATGAGTTGATCAGTCTACACGGTTTTTGTCTTGGTTGTGAAACTAATAATATCACGGAATACAATGCAGTTATCGAATTATTAACTAACGTCGTTTCATTTGGAATATGTCATCTTATTGTACGACTTGATTCACAATTAGTAGTGTTGTGGTTAAGTAACATTTATTCCATATGAACTCCTACATTGTTACAGGTATACTGAAGAATTCGCCTCTTGGAAAGACATTTCAATTATACCGAGTATCAATATATTCCTAGATGTCTAAACACATTGACAAATGCATTGGATAATTATGTGTTAGACAGAAATTTGAGACATTTATAAATCTAAACACACATTTTAAAAAGACAAGTAAGACGGTAGGAACTTTATATTAATACGATAAAAGTTACAAAAAGTGTTTGTCCAGGGACTAAAATATCAAAAAGTGAAGCTCATGGCTTCCTATACAAAATCATCAAGGATGTTGCTCATTGTAACAAACAACTTCCCATGCCACTCTATGGATAATTCGACCAATAGATGCAGATACACCAACTGTATGGCGTTGATAGTGTCGAGGAAATTCATCCACCATGGCATCAGGTATATTCATGGTTAATCTCTCTAAGTTCTACTTAATCACCTCGTGATCCGTGACATCCTCTCCTTCTACAACACCTCTCTCTCTCCTCTCCTTTGAATGGGAGATGATCCCAAAGGACGATAAGGTGCCACATCTACATTATTGAGAGCACTTGATTAGTCTTGGATAAATGACAAAAAAGCATTAAATATATAATTAAAATTTCAAAAACATCATATAATGAAAATTTCCTTCTTACCTATGTCTCCCCACTGAGATCCCTCAAGAAGAGCTAATTCAGTATCCCCATGGAATTCCATCCCAGCGTACACATAGTCCTCCACCATGATTAGTTGATTTCTCATCCATTAGAAGAAAACTTATTCATACTTGATGATAGGCACGCCACTGTGGCGAGCCATCAAGTCCACCCATATTTTCATCTATGGATATTGTGGAGAGGGTATTCCCCAATCCACCTATAGACGTAAGACGGGGACCCTCTCCAAGAATAAGCACACCAAAATGGATCTGTAACCAAACTATTTCATCTGACCATTTCGACACTTTCTCGGTTGCTTTCTCATGTTCTTTAAGACACCCTGACACCAGTTGAAGACCCTGGGCTCCATGAAATCTATGGAATACTGAAAGTGGCTTTGCAAATCCATCTAGGGAGCTACACTCCCTGCCATCTGGGTAATGGTATAGAGGATGGTTCGCAATGGTAAATACCGAACATCTCTAATGGCAACCTTGCCAATATTTTTTCCACACTAGCCATGCAATGGTCTGCAAGATAGTAATCCATGGGTTCTTCCCCATCCCTGCTTCCCAAGAGTGATACCCGAGAGCCTCGACGAGATAACACCATCAGAAACAAAATTTCATCTTTATCCAATGTGAGTGTATGCACACCCACATGAAAGGCTTGTTCGTTTACATCCCACATGTGAACCAAATACTCCAACAGTCTCAGTTGGGCTCTCATACCCTAAATTTTGAAGAACTTGAATAATCCACACTGCTGAAGTGCCATAATTATGCCCAGGTCATTCCCGGCAAAATAGTCTTCTTCTTCATGCTCGCTTTGTCTCCACTTGATCATTTTGACTAAGGAAAACCTGCCAAGTAACATCAAAAGAGGATTAAAATCATAAAAAATCAATTCTTGGAAGTTTTCCTAACTCATTTTATCTTTTCAAAAATTGAGTTGTGGTCATTGTAGGGTTTTTCTTTCATGAAAAGTGACATCGTCGCACCCTGTCTTTGAGCCCCCTGC
This sequence comes from Picea engelmannii, assembly GCA_009831015.1. NCBI lineage: Eukaryota > Viridiplantae > Streptophyta > Pinopsida > Pinales > Pinaceae > Picea > Picea engelmannii. Next base: position 606,910 of record ML780632.1, read on the forward strand.
AGCGATTTCAGATCATCCCAGTTCATGATATTGTGGTCCTGTGACGATCTGAAAGCACAGGTACCCCAAAAAAATTGACCCAAGCTCAATATTAAACCAATAAAAATAAAATTTTAAACCATGAAAAGATGAAGAGGCAAGATATTACCCTTTTTATGGAAGCAATTTGTGAGATGATCCACCAGGCGCTTCAAAATCAACGTTTGAAATTTGGGAGAAAATAAGGTTTTGGGCACTATTTGGGTGAAATTGCAAAACGAAATGGTAAATGGGTTGTTTTGACCTGTTTTTATTACTTTTTACCATATTTTTATTGCAAATTAAATTATTTTTTATATTTTACCCATGCCCTAAAGTCTAACCAACTTTTCAAAGTGTTTTTTGTTACATATTGAAAGATCTAAAGATGAGACATTTGACAGGGGTCCACCATTTTTTATTTTTTTTTGTGTTTTTCTTCTGTATAAATGCTTTTAGGATTTTTAGGAAAAACTTCGAGCACAGTCTTAATTCTTTCTCACGCTCATGAAACAATGAGAATGCAATCAAGTAATCTTTTGTCATTTTTTCAAACTCACATTGGTAATACAAAGAGCGAATCCTATGGAGTATCCTTTAAGCTCTTTTCAAGCTCCCTAAACATGAAAAGATAGTCGAGCGACCTTGTTATTTTCACGCTAGTAAAATTATTTGAAGAAAACCTCTGATGAGCAGTAGATTATCTCTTTTTTTTATCTCGTAATATTAACTTACGAAAAAGGATATTATGGAGTTCTCTTTAAGTGTTTTTCAGACTCTCTAAACATGAAAAACCCCTGATTTTTCTTTCTTTGGACTCGTAAAACAAACATCTAAAGTCCCATATGGGATCAAACCACTCCTTCTTAAGGTTCGTTAAACATACTCTGAGGTTCTCATCCGAAGGATGAGCTTACATTACAAGAATATGTTATCCTCCTCAAGCTTGTGTAAAAATAAAAAGGTACTCGCAAGAAATGGTGGGGGGAAATTGGGAATGAAATTTGTTTTTGTATCTTTGTCAGTGGCAGTAAAGTCTCTCTTGAACATGGCACCCCCTTTCATCACTGTATCCGGGTTGGGAAATCCATTTGTCTCTCATTTGACCATCCAAAAGTTCATATGTTGGGTCCTCCTTGAGTCAATGATGCCAAGACAATTTTCATTTCGTTCATATGTTCAAGAGAATTCCAACCTAAACTAGCCTTCTATCGAGTCGGTCATCTGAAGTTATAAATTTTATACCATGTCAGCCTTCCCTGAGTCAGTTTCGAATCACTTCATACTCTGGTATAATTCAAATATGTTACATATTTTGTGTCATTGATGGGGGATCCATTAAGACCCTCCTATGACGAGTCTTTTCTTGTCAATTTCAACTCATTATCCAAGAACAATACTTAGAAATCACAGAGTACCTTGGAGCTGTCATGCCTCAATGGAAGGTCTCTTCGCTTCCAATAGTAGGTTCACATCATTGACCCCTGATTGGAATACTCCATCGAGTATTCGAATTCAACTCAATCATTCACATTCGTTGGATTGTACTAGGAGTACCTTGGGATTCATTGACATCAATTGTGATTTCCCTCGCAGTTGTTAACGGTTTTCATTAATGATCGGTAATCAAGTGGTTTCTACCATGTTTGACTTCGAAACATGTAATCACATGGCTAGATTCATACTTAAAGATGATGGATTTCAAGACCTTGGATCTCATCATATAGTTCTAGGTTGAGACAAAGTATTCATAAGTTTTTACTGACAAATAGATCCACTATGTATGTCTTGTGGCTATGTCTAAATTTGAATTCTTTGAGAGCATAGATGCACAGTGTATTTCTCGTGGCTATGCTAAATCATGATGACATGGATCCACAGTGTATGTTGAGTGGCCATGACTCACTTGACACTTATGAATAGAGTCACTTGTAGTCTAAGGATGGGAATGCCTACCTTAGAAGATTGACATATTATTATGCATTTTCTTGATTGTTTGCAAGTTCTCGATCGATGCGCTCCTTGTTTTCGACACACACATTCTAAAAAGTATTTTAGATGTCATAGGTTCCAGCTTCATACTTTGGGGGGCATTCTATTACACATTATTTTGGTCACCCCAGTGATCAACTAACAACATGTGCTTAACTCACTGACATGTTCCCTGAAAACATTAAAAGAGACTTTCTCCATGAGAAAAGTGGTTTGTTTCTCCTCTCTCAAAAACTATGACAAGTAAGATCGCCGCACCCTTCTCTATGCTTGGGGTGCGAAGATTCTTGATCATCACACGCTGCACAATCTATACTGTGACATCATCGCAGGCTTCCTGTGCATAGAGTGTGACGATGCTTAAGCAAGGGAAAAGTCAAAATTCATGAATGCTCTAAAAGGGAATATTCTAGAAGATGAGGTGGCCTCCGATCGGTTTGGATCTTACTCACCTCTCTGATTTAGTGGGATCATCCTAATCTCCTCATCCATCCATCTTTCACCCTATATAAAGAGGGATCTCTCATAGAAAAGGATAAGGTTGGAATGACTAAGGTTTTCATATGCATGAAGAGTTATGTTATAGATTATACTTGAGATAGCTTTGATTTAGCTCTCTAAGTTATATTGTGGATCTTCTTCATCAAAGGAATTGGAGAAAAGGTGTTTGTGTTCAAGAAAAGAGAAATTGAATGGGATCTTGCAACATCAAGGCATGGGTTGTATTCTCCACTTTCCATTTTGATATAATGCAACAATATATTTCTTCCCTATAAAGGTGTCTTGGCTTTTATTGTATAACTCATTGATCTTATACATAGAATTCATTGGAATGTATGAATCTTTCTTCTCTCTCTCTTTTTTGGTTTGTTCTTCTTAAACAAGTTCATTATCCTACAAATCCAAAGATGGAGTGATAAGGACAACACTAGCTAAATTCAGGTGTTATTTCAAAGGTATGTCACTTGTCCCTCTCTGAACTAGTTTATATGATAATGAAGTCTAAGTTGAAGTTTGTATTCTATCTTGTTTTTTTCTAGCTTCCTGTGGAAGTTAGGGAGATTAGTTTTGTTCCACACTTACCGATTTTTCCAATAACAGAGAGAGGGGGAGAGAGGGAGGGAGGGAGGAGGGGGTGGAGAGATATTGAGATTGAATGTGATAGGAAGGGGTGAGATAAATAGAGGGGGGTAGAGAGATATAAAGAGATAAATGGGGAGAGAGTAGAGGAGAGAGAGAGTGGGGGGGATATAGTGAGAGTGAGACTAACAACAATGAGAGAGAGAAAGAGGTGGTAGATGTAGGATATAAAGAGAGGAGATATAGTGGGAGGGATGGGGAGAGATAGAGGGAAGAGGGTGGTAGAGAGAGAATGTGTGAGTGTGAGAGAAAGGGAAGAGAAAGAAAGAGAGGGGGGATGGAAAAGGAGTGATTGAGTGTGTGAGAGGGAGGGAGTGGGAGACAAAGAGAGTGAGAGGAAGAGGGGAGAGATAGTGGGGAGGGGTAGATGTATGAGAGAGAGAGAGAAGAAAGATATTGGGAGGGAGGGGGAGAGAGAGAGGGAGGGAGAAGGGGGTGGAGAGAGAGTGAGAATGGTTGTGAGAGGAAGGGGGAGATAAATAGAAGGGAGGGTAGAGAGATATAAAGAGAGAAATGGGGAGATATTAGAGGAGAGAGAGGGCAGAGGATATAGTGAGAGTGAGACTAAAAATAATGAGAGAGATAAAGAGGTGATATATGTAGGAAGAAAAATAGGTTAGATAGTGGGAGGGAGGGGGAGAGCTAGAGGGAGTAGGGGGGTAGAGAGAGAATGTGAAAGTGTGAGAGGGGGGAAGAGCAAGAAAGAGAGGGGTGTAGAGAGACTGTGTCAGAGTGTGAGATGGAGAGAGAGGAAAATAGATATGGTGGTAGAGAGAGAGGTAAATGTAGGAGAGAGTGGTAGATCTAAGAGATATAGTGGGATCCGAGGGGAAGAGAGAGAGGGATGAGGGGGGGAGAGAGAGTGCGTGAGAGTGTGAGAGGGAGGGGGTGGAGAGAGAGTGAGATTGATTGTGAGAGGAAGGGGGTAGATAGAGGGAAGGGAGGGTAGAGAGATATGAAGAGAGAAATGGGGGGAGAGTAGAGGAGAGGGAGGGAGGAGGATACAATGAAAGTGAGACTAGAAACAATGAGAGAGAGAGATAGAAAGATGTGGTAGATGCAGGACAAAAAGAGAGGAGAGATAGTGGGAGGTACGGGAGAGACAGAAGGAGGACGACGATAGAGAGAGAATGTGCAAGTGTGAGAGGGGGGAAGAGCAAGAAATATAGGGGGGGTGGACAAGGAAGGTGTGGAGAGAGAGTGAGACTAATTTTGAGAGGAAGGGGGAAGATAGATGCAAGGGGAGGTAGAGAGATATAAAGAGAGAAATGAGGGATAGAAAATGTGTGTGCGAGATTTTGGGAGGAAGATAGAGGTAGACAAAGAGGGGAGGTATAGAGAGGTAGAAAAAGGAGGGAGGTAGAGAGTGCATGTGTTAAAGTGTGGGAGGGAGATAGAGGAAGACATAGAGGAGGGATAGAAAGTGTGTGTGAGAGAGTGTGGGAGGCAGAGAGAGGAAGACATAGAAGGGGGATAGAAAGTGTGTGTATGATAGTGTGGGAGGGAGAGAGAGGAAGAAAAACAAGGGAGGCAGAGAGTGAGTTTGTTAGAGTGTGCGAGGGAGAGAGAGGAAGACATATAGGGGGGGTAGAAAGTGTGTGTGGTAGGGAGAGAAAGAAATGAATAGAAGGGAATTAGAGATACTGTGTGAGAGTGTGAGAGGGAGAGAGAGGAAAATATAGAGGGGGGTAGCGAGAGAGGTAAATGTAGGAGAGATA
>ML780632.1:625271-641633 GCA_009831015.1 Picea engelmannii
CAATTCCAAAAAAGGATCCCAAGTGTCCCAAATTCCTATTTATTATTATCCTTCTGGTCTCTATCCCTAACAATAGCTTTTTGATTTCTAATTATTGTCCATTTTCCTTCTTTCCTAGCTTCTTTTACCTTTTGAACTTCCTTCCTTGATTCAGCTTGGTTTTCGGGAATGAGGTCTTCATTTATAAATATTCTTGACCCTTTTAAGCTTGGAGATTTACTAAGTATGCTATATTTATGGTCATTACAACTTACTTTGACACGGATCAACCTATCTTTGTGATCAATTATTTTTCCTAGCCTCTTTTTTTCTATGAGGTAAGGTGTATCAATTTGTGATTTAGTTTTTAATTCTTCTTTTACTATTGCTAGTGTATCCTCCTCTTTTTGTTCTTTTATACCAAAAATTATGAGGCTTAGGGCTCTTTTGTTACGCTAATGGTTCAATTCGATTAGCTTATTCATTTCCTCTTTGATTAGTTTGATATCCAATTTGTTTTTCATATTACTGAGGGTCAAATTGTTGGCTAGTTTTTCTTCTAGCTCTTTAATCCTATCTCTCAAGTTGTGATTTTCTTCAACCCCTCCTTCTTGGGTTGATTGTTTATGTTTTTCCATTTCTTGAATTCTATCCTTCATTGTTTGCAATTCACTCTTGAACCCTAAGAATCTATCTTCTATTTGAGTTTGAATGGTATCTTTAATTTTTTTATCAATCATTGCCTCTAGCTCTATTTGGAGTTTTACGTTTCTTTATTCACTCCTTTTTTTTTAATGTTTCTAACTCTATTTGGATTTTGGCATCTCTCTCTTCTCTTTTTTTTTTCTACTGATTCCATATAACTGTAAAGGATCTCTAGGGTGATTTTGGGGGGCCTCCCCTTGTTAGGCTGAGTTTTTGGAATAGATGGTGGAGTGCTCATATTGAAAAGAAGAGAAAAAAGATGTAACAATTATTATTATGGATTGACTTTATCTCTCAAATCAACTTTTACTTCTGAAACTTAAAATAAAAAATATATATTTAAATCTCTTTACGTAAAATTAAAATTGAATGAAAGTAAAAAGTGACTCACCTCATTTCAGATGTCCAAATGCTCAACCTTTTGAAGCCAAAAATAATTTATGAAAACTGCAGAGAAGTCCAGAGAAACTACATAGATTATTCTGGGTAAAAAAGGTAAAAACTACAAATATTATTCCCGTTCAAAACCCTAGATATATAATCTTAGAAATAAAATATATTCCCGTTCAAAAACCTAAGAGAGAAGTATTATTCTCATTCAAAACCATAAAGAACTAGTATGCATGTTCCAAATCGCGCAGAAATATTAATTTCAAAACCGCAGAGGAGTAGTATTCATGTTCAAAACTGCTAAGAAATATTATTTCCGTTCAAAACCGTAGAGAAATATTATTCCCGTGACACTAAGAAAGAGTGTGTCACCTTTGTGACACTAAGAAGGTTGAAGATGAAAAGTACTTTCTTTTCAAAATATTTGTCACACTACCAATCTTCTTAACCTATTAACTCAACAAAACTATGGTGATCTTAGAAATCTTCTCTTAATGTTTTTCAAGCACAGAAACCACATTCTCCCTTACCCTCTTAAGGTCTGATAGAGCAATTCGATCTTAGTGGACATTAATGTATTAATACTTTAATAATATATTACCAACCTCATTTTTTTTTTTAAATAAAAAAGGTGTAGTACCTGCTATATTATATTATCTCAAAACTTTGACAAAGTAAATAGCTTCATGGCTACAGTCACCAAAAAAATGCTGTCGGTAACCGGAAACTAGCATTATTGGGAGGCATCTAGTAGTTATACAATAATACATTAAGAAAAGAGACATTTGTCCTGCCCGTAGGAAACCAGGACAGATGTCAGTGGTCCAGATAAACCTAAAACAGTTACACAGTAAGACTAAAAACCTGGAAAGCAGGATAGCCTAGGCACCCGGTGACGTGTCGCTCCCACCAGTTCCCGCCGAGATGGCAAAAGTTTGCATGCACAGGGGGCACTTACGCTGAGATGGGGCCCCGGAGAGCGTGTCAAGGAGCAAATCTATACGCTGGCCCATGATGAGAGCCTTGTGTTCCAAGTCCGAAATGTGGCTACGGAGCTTGAACACCAAGGCCAGGTGTTCATCGCTGAGGAGAGGACCATGCGTTCCGCCACCCAGGCCGCTAGGAGGAGCAGTCTTCCATTCCTTAGCTTCACCAATGCCAACCACAAGCTTCCTCTGAATCATTACCGTCTCCGCTTTCACCATCTTCTCGGTGTCAGTGGCTTGCAGTTCACCCATCCATGGGATTTCTTCCACCACGCAGCCAGGAAGGTCGTCGTCCATAGTCGAGGTGCTCTTGTTGTCCTGCCTACTGAGCATCTCCATGGCTCTTGGCTTCTCGTCACACGGCAGGTCCCCAATTGACAGGTCCTCCTCCACCACACAACCTGAAAACAAATCTGCGGGCTCGGTCTTCTTCTCAGTCCTACTGCAGCCAGCTCTTGGTTCAACAATGGTGTTGAGCATCTCCCTCCTCTCAACCCGAGCCTTCTTCCTTAGAATGGAAGAGGCCAGAGCCAAGGCCCGTTCAAGCTCCTCCTCCCGGCGCCTCTGCGCTTTGTGCGCTTCCCAGGCAGAACCCCGTCGAGGTTTTCCTCGTCTCCTGACCATTGTACCTAAGCAAATGCCAGTCAAATGTAGAGCTGAGTTAGAAGAGAACCACCTCGAGAGCGGCTGCGAGTGCTGAGCGTAGGCAAGCCAGCTCTGTTGAAACCCACAGAGAAGCCACCAACCCTGGAAAATCTTCTCAGAATGCAGAAAGAAGCCACCAGCCCTAGTAAGTAACCCTGTCATTGCCGCACCAGGAGCCTTCCTCCACTGCTCAGGCTCAAAATGAAAACCGTAATCAAACTGTCGAATCCTCCTTCCATCCATATCAGTAATGAATTCATGTGCGAATGGGGGGTTAATTGTCGCGCGAGGGAGGAGTACCTCTGTCGCCTGTCCTCTGCTATGGTCGTCCATCAACGTTAATGCAGAGATGAGGGTGGCGGCCATCAGCCATTAATCCAGCGCTGAGTGCGAGTCCGGGTGGCACTTCCTCTCTGCCGCGTGTCACCCCATCCGGGGAACATATTACGAACCTCATTAAGGTCAATGCATTACTACTTTATTAGTGTATTGCTTTATCATTGTATTAATACTTTATTAATGCATTTAATCTTTTTTGTTGGTATTTTTACTATAATAATGTGTTATTAATGTATTTCTTTATTAGTGTATTAATACTTTGGCAATGTATTAATTAATATTGTATAAATGTTTTATTAATTAATACATTACATTCATTAATGTAAGTTAATATTTTAATTTATAAGTTACATTAATATAATAATGTAGTTCTAGAAGTGTAGGACAATGTGTTGTTAAGGCACTCCCTCATGTTAAAGTCATCATTTCGAAACTTGTGGGGACAAAAAGGGTGATTTTGACGGCTTAGATGCCCCATGAACAAACTAGCAAACAAAAAAATATATAATGATGTATTACTATTTTATTAATGTATTATTTTATTAGTGTATTACTAATTTATTAATGTTTTAATGTATTAATACTTTAGTAATGTATTTATTAAAAATATATTAATATTTTAATAATGTATTAATAATTTAATTTATACATTATGTTACATAATGTGTTAATCTATTAATACTTCAATTTATATATTACAATAATACAATAATGTTTTGTTAATGTATTAATACTTTAATAATATTTTATTAAACAAGTTACAGTCTAATGTATTACTTTATTAGTGTTTAATACTTTAGTAATGTATTAATACAATATACTTTATTAATACTTTAGCAATGTACTAATTAATAAAGTATTAATGTATAAATTAATTAATACATTATATTATTAATGTATCCATCAATTAATATTTTACTTATACATTAATGTAAATTAATACTTTAGTTTATACAAAGTCAATTAACGTTATGGGATGAAATAATGTGTCACCTTTGTGAAACTAAGAAGGTTGAAGATGAAAAACACTTTCTTTTCAAAATATTTGTCACACTATCAATCTTCCTGACCTATTAATTCAACAAAACTATGGTGATCTTAGAAAGCTTCTCTTAATGTTTTTGGAGCACAAAAACAACATTCTCCCTTACCCTCTTAAGGTCTAATAGACCAATTCGATCTTAGTGGACATTAATCATCATCATCATTATCATCAATACATTAATGTATCAATATGTTACATTACAATATTGATATATTTGATGATGATGATGATTAACGTCCACTAAGACCTAATTGGTCTATCGGACCTTAAGAGGGTAAATGATTACTTGTGATTCTTTAGAATTTTGTTTCTGTGCTCGAAAAGAATTAAGAGAAGCTTTCCAAGATCACCATACTTTTGTTGAGTTAAGAGGTTAGGAAGGCTGGTAGTGTGATCAATATTTTGAAAATGAGATCTAATATGGGTATAGGCTGGACAATCTAAGAGAAAGTGTTTTTCATCTCCAACCTTCTTAGTTTCACAAAGGTGACACACTCTTTCATCCCATGGCATTTTAGGAATTGACCAACGCCTAGTTTCACTATGGAGCTCGCGATAATTTGTTCTTATCTTAGCAATGCTTATTTTTTTCTTTACACTTGGCAAAACAGATAGATAATTTTGATCTTCTAGATTAGGGTTGATTACATCTTTATAATACCTTAATTATCCTTTTTCCTCTGACTCTTTATCACACCACATTTTTTCCTTAAATTTTTATTTGACATTTTTTTTAGTAGTATCTTTATTCTACAAAATGGTTTCTTCCATGATTCCCCAATAGTTTAGCCAAGACCATCCGTCTTTATGTCATCCTCGCTTGAGTCGATGGTGGTTATGACTTGATTTGGAAGCAATTTTAGGTATCCTCTTGTCTTCCATGTTGTTTAACTTGTTCTTATACGTTAGGTATCTAGTCATAGCCATGCTCTCAATGGGGGTGAGGCTTATTTCTACGAGGAGGATGGGATATGGCGTATTTCCTTTAATTTTGAGATTATAAGTTATAAAATTCTTTTGTTTTTTCTCTATCTTTCTTCAGGATTCATGAGAGATACTACAGCCCCATACTTCACATCCATAAAGAATAGCAGGTGTAACAAGAGTCTCAAAGAGGAGTTTCTTCTTATCCCAACTCCAAAGTTCAGCTGATTTACAATTGTTTTCAAGCCCATAATAAGGTTTTCATCCCCTAATAATACTTTTCTCAATGCTATAATTCCAATTGAGCTTGTGGTGAATATCAATTCCAAGATATTTGTATGAAGTCACTTCCTCCAAGTTGTTGTTGTCATATACCAAAGTATCATAAGGGATCTTATTGGATTTAATAATCATGACCTTAGTCTTATCAGTATTAACAATCATACCCATATTGGAGCAAAAATCCTTGAGGATTCTTAGTTGGTTTTCAATATCATGGGGACTCCTTGCCATAAGAACGATATCATTGGCATAAAGAAAAATATTGATGACTATACCAGTGAGAGTAGGGCCCACACAACCTGCTTTTTCCAAGCATTCTTCTAATTTATCAATGTATATGCCAAAAAGGGTAGGGGACAAGGGACAACCTTGTTTGACTCTGATATTACAGTTAATCTCTTTTGACCATCCCTCAGTGTTTTTAAACTTATCAATAACGTTCTCATACATCCTTATTGCAGCAACCCTTAACTTGAGAGGCACTTTTATCTCTTCCAACCTATTCCAAAGGTTTTTCCTAGGAACCATGTCAAAAGCTTTTCTAAAGTCAACAAAACAACAAAAAATATTGGTTTTGGTATTGCGGAACTCCTATGCAATGATCCTAAAGGTAACAAGATGGTCCACAGTTGAATGATATCTCCTAAACCCAGCCTGGCCTTTAGCTCCTTTACTGTGAATTTCTAGCCAAATGCTAATCTTCTTTTCCAAAAAAATTCCATAAAGCTTGGCTAAAATCGGGCTAATCATAATGGTCCTATAACTAGAGGGAATGTATTTATCCCCATTTTTAAAAATAGGAACAATGAGGCTTTGCGTCCAGGTTTTAGGGAAGCCCTGCTTGACTGCTAAATTGAAGAGATTATGTATGTGAAGGATAAGGATCGGCCCTCTGATTTTAAAAATTTCAACTTGGTAGCCTTCAATGTCCTTAGCTTTCCCATTTGCAAGTCGCTTAACCCCGAACTCTATGTCATCTAAAGAAAAAACTTATTCCTTTGTAGGGACAATAGGAATGGTGCCCATGGCATTAGGGAACTCATAAAGACTTTTAAGGTATGAATTCTAGTCCGTTAAGGGAATCCTATTATTTTCTTTAGTATTGCGTTTTAGAATTTGGCTCTAGAACTTCTTAGGATCCAACTTGTATAGTTGTGAATGTTGCTCTTGCCTTTTATTGATATAGTATCTTTTTTTCCTTTTAATTAGGGATTTGTACGTATTGATCTTATCAAGTTTTAAGGGCTCATTAGAAGCATCCCTAATGGGTTTCCTAGCAATTTTACATTCTTTATCATACCAAGAGTTGGCTGTTCAATTATTCTTTTTATGAGACACCTCGAAAGAGAACTTGTTAATGGAAGTGGAAAGGGTAGTTGTAAAATTATGATAGAGTTTCTCAATGTTGTCCTTATAAGTTAGGAGTTTTAATTTACTATTTAAATCCTTTAAGAAAATGTCAACTTTACTTTTGTCAAAGCGCAAATTCCTTTCATTATCATATTTCTCTTCAATGGTGCTCCTATGCATGGAAAATTTTAGAGTTAGGGTTAAAGGTTTATGATCAGAGTCAGGCTCATGGTCATTTAAAAGGTCAAAAGTTGTTATTTGGTTGGAAACGAGTATATCAAATATCACATAATCTACAACACTACTACCTAACCCATGAATACATGTCATTTGGCTGGAGTTTGGCCGCTTCATTACTCCATTGCAAATTATTGGGTCTTGAGAGCTACAGAGCTTGCCCAACTCGGTACCAAACAAATTCTCAATTAGGTCTTTAGAGCTTCTTTTGTAGCTATTAGATAAAACAAGGTCATCATCTAGCCATAAAGGATTATGGTTGGATTCATCACTTAAAAGAGTGGCTTGTTTAGTTGTAGTCCTAGCACTAAAGTCTCCTAGCAGGAGGATATTACCTTCATTTTTCAAATTATAAATATCTTGTTCTAAATTATTATAAGGACAATTTTTATCTAGATTATTTTTCTTATAAAAAGTAGAATTAATAAGTGAAAAATAACAATTTGCTATATACATCTTCTAAGCATTGGTGTCTGAAATTTCTATCCAAATGTATTGATTAAGAGGGTCAATCTTACGAAGTTGAATGTGAGGAGAAATCTTTTTTCTAATATAACAAGCTATGCCTCCTATCCCTCTACAGTGGGATTTTTTGTTCCATGTCGACCACAAGACAAATCCTTCCATGTTAGGGATCTTAGACTCCTCATGCTACCATGTTTTAGCTAGATAGATAATATCAATACCACTCGGGATCCAACTTATCATAGGACCTTTGCGCCATGGAAAGCCACGACAATTCCAAAAAAGGATCACAAGTTTCCTAAATTCCTATTTATTATTATCCTTCTGGTCTCTATCCCTAACAATAGCTTTTCGATTTCTAATTATTGCCCATTTTCCTTCTTTCCTGACTTCTTTTACCTTTTGAACTTCCTTCCTTAATTCAGCTTGGTCTTCGGGAATGAGGTCTTCATTTATAAATATTCTCGACCCTTTTAAGCTCGGAGATTTACTATGTATGCTATATTTATTTCTTCACTCCTTTTTTCTAATGTTTCTAACTCTGTTTGGATTTTGGCATCTCTCACTTCTCTTTTTTTTTCTACTCATTCCATATAATTGTAAAGGATCTCTAAGGTGATTTTGGGGGGCCTCCCCTTGTTAGGGTGAGTTTTTGGAATAGGTGGTGGAGTGCTCATATTGAAAAGAAGAGAAAAAAGATGTAACAATTATTATTATGGATTGACGTTATCTCTCAAATCAACTTTTAACTTAAAATAAAAAAATAAATAAAATATATTTAAATCTCTTTAAGTAAAATTAAAATTGAATCAAAGTAAAAAGTGACTCGCCTCATTTCGTATGTCCAAATGTTCAACCCTTTGAAGAAGCCAAAAAATAATTTATGAAGACGACAGAGACTATTCTGGGTAAAAAAGGTAAAAACTAGAGAGATTATTTCCATTCAAAACCCTATATATATAATCTTAGAAATAAAATATCTCCTAAAAAATAAATAAACAAAGAAGTGTTATTCATGTTCAAACCCCTAGATATATAATCTTAGAAATAAAATATCTCCTTAAAAAAAAGGTATATATTAATGACTATACCTAAGGTATATCAAAAATCAATTAACAACAAAAAGAACTAGGTAAATATCAACCACTTTGATAGTTTTAAAGGTATATATCAACCACTTTGGTAGTTTTAAGTACTCTTTATACAATATGCAGTAGCAGCTGTGGTAGGTGTAATTTGGGCTGTCCTTCTCTATGTTACACAGTCAAAAAAATATTGGCTGCCATATAAGAACATGCAAATAAGAAAAACATGACTCTGTGTACGCTCATCGCTATTGTTACCGTTAAATATTCTATATTCTATATATTTTGAGTTCCTGCCCCGTCGGAAGCGTTAGCTTGATGGAATCTATATGGCCTTACTTATTATTCTTCTTATGCCCCCTCTGTAGATATTTGAAGGTTGGCTTTAACAATATAAGCAAAGAAAGGAAAGTAGACAGTTGCAGTGCAAGTCCAACAACAGGAGAAAGCAAGACTGCTAAGTGGGCTTTGTTCAAACTGAAGACAAAAACCTCTGTAGATATACAGAAATTCAATCATATCGAAGGTAGTCGATTCCAGAGGATATCAATTCTAAAATTATTAAGAAGTGTTGATTTCTGGCTATATTGTCGTCTGTATTTTTGTGGAGGAACAGTTGAACTAATATATATAAAAAAAAACTTGGAATAGATTGTCCAACACTTTGGATACTCCAGGACCCCAATATTAGTATCTTTTGGAATTTTCTTGCGTATTGCATGAGGCTTGCGTATTGGGCCAAAAAGGCTCAGAGTCGTTGGAACATTGATACGGACTAGTTGGTTGGACGTTCGTGGGTTCAGTGTGGGGAGTTCTTTTTGGAACATTCATACGGACTAGTTGGTTGGACTCTACACCTGCGCAGGTTCCGTGTGGGGAGTTCTTTTTTACTACGTTGTTTTTTTTTGGAAAATTGATACCGAGTAGTAGTTGGACCTTCGCGGGTTCAGTGTTTGGAGTTTTTTTTTATAGAAAAGATATTATTGCTTACGTGTTAGTGTGAGAAAATGTATGTCTCCAGAAATAGTATCGCAGGGTAAGTTAAATGGGATGGAGTGGGTGAGTAGGTTAATTTTGTACTATTTTTTAATTCGATGATTTAATAAGTAAACTTATTTATGGAAAAAAAAATATAGGGAAGGGTAAAACCCATTTTTTCTAGAAGAAAATTTTCTCCATCTTATATTAAATATAAGGTGATTTATACAACCAGTTTCTGTTCAGAAAACAAAACAGAAAAATGGCAGCCAATGACTACATGAAACATACAGAAATTTTTACTCACTCAGAAGCTGATTACACAACAGCAGAAAACACTAAATCAAACTGAAATGCTGAGAGAGTGATGCTGTGAGGAATACAGAAAAAATCAGTAAATTTCGGACCAACTACATTTGTACCGAGTAAATCAAAAAACTCAGTTTTCAAATAAATTTAGGTGGGTATGCAAGCTTTCTTTCCCATTTTCCCAGTGATAGATTGACACCCTGCCTTTTGGCTCCTTTAAAGCCAGGGAGCCCGCTTTGACAGAGCGTCTGCCTCTTTATTATGCTCCCGGTAAATATGCTGGAAATTAAGATCCTTAAAATGAAGAGAGAGTTTCTTAATCTTTGATTTCCAGCCATCTAAATTCACCACCTGTAAATTGCTCTTGTTGTTCATCCAATCGATAATGACTTTCGAGTCCCCTAAGATTTGGATTTTGTCTAAAGCCCACAAGGAAGCCAATGTTAAGGTCACCCACAAGCCCAGGAGCTCCGCCTTGGTATTTGTGCCCATGCCACAATTAAGGAACCATTTTGTGACTCTTGAAGCGTGAGATTTGAAGATTCCACCTGCTGAACAACAATTTCATGTTTGTAAGGCTGCCCCGTCGAAGCAGGCCAGCGTGAAACCATCTAAGAAAGTGATTTCGCAAACACGGTTTGGAATGGAAATTACTGAGGTAGGCTGCCAAGAAAACCCACTTACTTTCGAAAAAAAGAAACAATGATAAAAAATGATAAAAGATATTAATGTTATGTGTATACCCCCTTATAAAGCAACAATGAATTAAATATATTAATGTTATGTGTATATCCTTTTAGTTTTTGGTGTCACCCTATTTTCCATCAAATATAATTAAAGCATCATAAATGTAACCTTCTCTTCCATGAAATATAGTTAAAACATAAAAGTTTGAAAAACCTATGATTTGTTGCATAGTCTCGATTGACCAAGGATCAGATCGACTCAACTTACATTCCATTCTTTAATTGGATCATTTTCTGTCGAATGTCTCGACTGGAGGAAGAAGATTCGACCATCCATCAAAGAGGAGTGCAGCCGACTCGACCAAGCCCTCTTTTTTGCTTGTCCATTGACCAGTGATTCAACTTGAGTGCTCACTCTTGTTGTTGACTGGAGTAAGACCCGACCAATGATTCGACCAAACCAACATCCTATTAGCCAGTGACTCAACTGGAAGAGGATTTGACAAACTTGACTATACTCACCTACTACAGGAGCTCTCACTCCGCCTTGACTAGACAGTTGCACTATACAACTCGACTTTTGATTTTTCCTACTTGTCCTCGACTAGAAATTATCCCAACCCTTACTGTTTGTTAGTCACATTTCTTCACCGTGGGTTTCTTTTTCTTACTTATCAATGAAATTTAGACTTCACTACATGATTGGTGGCTCAACTTGACTATAATTTCTCTTGTGGTGTGGCGTATTCCCTAGCTCCCACACGACGAGCTACATTTTCATAAGAATATTGGTATTCACTGAATTAGAATTAGCATTGTTTGATTTGTTGGATCAATTATTTACTGAGAGTTGAATACTACTAGATCGACTTGGTATAACTTATCGACTGGTGAAGATATAATCCTTGTTTGTGGATGACTTCCCCGTCAAAACATTTCTTTTTTCAAAACAACATTTGCATATTGGTGTTTTTCTTCTTGAATTCTATCAATGATGTGTATGCTTGATGAAGATGGAGTCTTGGTTCTTCAGAAATGGCATGAGATTCATGAGAAAAAGGCCATCATCTTGGAAGAATCTCATAATCGACTTCATACATAGGTCATTGACTTACAAATTGTCGTTGCATAGTTGCAGACTAAGAATCGATGATTTAAAATGAACTGGAGACAACCCATACCCATCTAGAAGATGAGGATGCCCTCTTTCAAACTGATCTTTTTTTGCAACTTGATGAGAAATCTAAAAAAGTTGTTGACCTAGAGTGAACAATGGAGACTATTTTCCAATATATTATAGATGAATTTGGCACTAAATCAGATCTTGTTGATGATCTAGAGAAGGATTCAGTGAAAGCTCTTTCTCATATAGAAAATGTTCTCTTGAAGACGAACATTTTTAGACTAGAAGAATCCAATACCCATCTAGCAAATAAAGTTTTCGATTTATAGGCCTCTGTTGATGAGATTCATGAAGAAGTTGCTCCTCTTCAAGAAGATAAAAACCACCTATTTGATTAATATTGAGATTTGAAAGAAGATTATGATGTCTTATTGTTGTAATTGATTTAGAAGGATGCGACTATTAAGGGCTTCTAGGACTGCAAATAGAACCTTGAGGAAGAAGTTCGCCAACTACAAGATGCTAAGAAGAAGATTGTCGTTGAACTGTTAGGCTCACCTATTCCTTGATACTCTTGTTTGTATTCCAATTGTTTGTAAAAAGACTAATGTTTGTGTTTTATCTCTCAGCCTTGAAAAACACACTACAGGTATTGGGTCCCGACTGTTGAACAAGATGGGATATACCGAAGGAGGACTTGGGAAGAATCAACAAGGTATTTCTATTCCTATTGCACCTGAGATGAAGTCACAAAGAACATGTCTTGGATATGATATTGTTGTTCCCTCCCTGTCTACACCTAGCCTTGTTGTGACCAGGGAATTTTTATTTTTTGGAGGAGGAGTTCATATTGGTTTGCAAGAAGAGAAACCTACTATTGATTGTGATGAATTGATTATTTAGTTGGTTATTCCTAACACACTAGAATTTGAGCATGTTGTTACAAATGACATTGTTGCTAATATTCCAGGTTTTTCTACTCATGTAAGTGAACTGAACCCTGATCCCACTTCTTTTGATCAGTCATCATAGAAATATGTTCTCTATCGCCATCCTCTCCATAAGAATTGAAGGAATGAAAATCATGCTTTTAGATCTTTGCAGAAGAGGCATGAAATAAATAAATCATCTTCTATGTGTCAAAGGATAATCGTTGTTTCCTCAAAGTGAAAAACTGAATTATTCAGTTAGATAGGTTTGATGTATAATCCATGGGTGAATTTAAATATGTCATGGATAAGAATAGCTTCAAATCCTCATGGATGCCAATTTATTGACATTGTTGTTGTTGACAATCTCAAAGATTATGATCTGTTGCTAAGGAGAGACTAGTCACAAATGTTGCAGGGTTATTTTGTCACTCGCAAGTCTCATTTGTGGCTACCATAGAAATGAAGGATGAATCAAATAAGGGTAGATATGGAATCCCACATGAAATGCATGATTACAAAGTTATAAGGTTATAATGAACCAATCAACTTCTCTCATTAAATTTTAGGAGTTTTTTTTTTGGAAACTGACATATAGTCTGAGCTCCTTCATTGCACTCCGACCGATGCTAATCACTGTATAGTAATATAGTTAGATAGTACTATTTCATATGATGTAGATGTAAATATTAAAATTTGGACTTTGTTCTTTAGTGGTTCCAGGTGACAAGAAGGAACTGAGGAAAGTTGCATTCTCATTGATCCACATAAATGAAAGACCGTGGTTTCCTCCCAATTAGAGTTTGAGTGAACCAACAACATGGTGGTATGAGGCATTGTTTCAAGGTTTAAGAAAGGCAATTGACATGAAGGTAAAGTGATTAAAGTTTTCTGGTGACTCAAAAATCATTGTTAGACAAGTAAAAAATTCCATGCACTTTTTGTCCCCTCACTTAAAAGGTTATCAACAAGAGGTTTGGAAGTTGATTGATCATTTCAATGCATTTAATATCACTTATATTTGTCAACCAAAGAATGTTGTTTCCAATACTTTAACTAATGCAACTTCAAGATTTTCCCCTATGAATAATGGTTTCTCCATTGAGTTTATTTTCATGCCCTCGGTGCTAGATAATATCACCAACTAGAGGGTATTCATTGATGATGAACAAATAGCTAACTTCTTTACCAATCTAGAGATCTTCAAGGATCTTGTCATAAATGATGAGGAACACAAAAGGGTTATGTAGAACTACAAAAACCGCTTGGATAGCTTCAAAGGTATACCAATACCTCAAGGGGTTTTGAATCTGAGAAAACTATTTGTTCTACAAACAAGGTTTCAATCAACAACTACTGTGAATATGAATCTAGTTATTCCATAAGTCATGAGTTATCAACCTAGGTACCCAAGAAAACCCCCAAAACATCAATTTGGGAGCTCATAAGTTGATAATTCTGCTTATATCTAGTTGTTTACAAAATAAAAGGATGTATTTGCATGGACATATGGGAATTTGCAGATGATGACGCATAATCAAACAACACATCACTCCTCTATAAGAAGATGGAGAACCTTTTCAGAAAAATCTACATAAAATTCATCTGACTCTAGAACCACTATCACAGAAGGAGATGAAGAAAATTTTGGATGTCAAGATCATTTTTAAAGTTCACCATTTATCCTGGGTGGCTAATCTAGTACCTATGCAAAAAATGTTTGGGAAAATCAAACTATGTGTGGATTTCCACAATTTAAATCAAGTGTCTAAAAAATATAACTACCTTTTTCCTTCAAAGGAACAAATCCTACAAGTTTTTTATAGTTATGAGATTTCTCTTTACTAGATGACTTTTATAGCTACAATAAATTTTTGGTAGCAGAATATGGTCTATTGAAAACTACCTTCCGTACGAAGTGGGGAAAGTATGCATATTAAAGGATTCACTTTGGATTAGAATAAACATAGGTGTAATGTTTTGATGTACCATGGATATATCATTCAAAGGATTGGTTATTCATAGTGTTGTATTCTAACTCAATAATGTTACCATTTATTCCAAAAAGAGGTTTGATCATGTTCACGACCTAAAGAGGATTTTTGAAATATGTTGGAAGTATGGTATATCTCTAAATCCCAAGAAAAACGTGTTTGTTGTTTTAGAAGGAAAAATTCTTAGAAACATCATCTCTAAGGAAGGGATTTCTATGGATCTATAATGAACCAAATCCATAATGTATATTCCCTTTCCCAACAACAAGAAGTCCACACAGTCTTTTTTTGGAAAGATAAATTTTGTACACATATTCGTAGATGACTTCATTGAAATTGTCAAACCCCTTCAGTAGATGATAAAAAAAGAGTTGTAACTCAAATGGAATTTTTTTGAAAAGAATACTTTTGACAAAGTAATGGCTACCATGGTTGGAGCACTGACATTGCACAATGCAGATTTCAATAAAGATTTTTATTTGTACACATTTGTATATTATCATTCACTTACAGTAGTGCTCACACATTAAGATGAGCAAGGGATTGAGTGTCGAGTTTAATTTGAGAGCATTAATATGCAAGGATATCAACTGAATTCCCCAGTGACTGATAAAAATGTATTCATTGTTTATAAAACAATCAAACTATTCAGACCTGGCATTCTTAAAAGCCATATTGAGGTGATAGTGCTCCACCCAGCCATTGGGTCATTGCACATGTATAAATAACTCAATGAGAGAAGACAAAACTAGATAATAGTCATCCAGGAGTATGATTTAGAGTTCAAACTTGAAACCATATTCAGGGGTCAATGTTTTTTAATATTGGAAATAGAAGAATTGGACCCAACTGATTCATAAAAACAAGGTTAGGAAAATGAAATATCACTCTACATGAAAATGGTTCAATATGTTCTTGCTCAAATAGATTCCTGGTATAATGACCAAAATCAATATATGCAACATGGCACTCCTCTTAGTGATATGAATTCCAAGCATTTTGTTCAAGAAAATCTATGATGGTGTATTTCTCAAATGTATTGAGAACATGATACTAATAAAGTCCTTACAGAGTTACATGACAAACTTGTTGGAGGAAATTTTTCTAGCGATATGACAACTCACGATATATTCAGAGCTAAACATTATTGGAAAATGGTGTTCAAAGATGTCCGCACATATGTTAGAAAATGTAAAACATGCTAGAAGTGCATTGGCAAGGAGAATAAACCAACAATTCCTTTATAATGGGTCATTGTTGAAGAGCCTTTTGAGCAATGGGGTCTGGATGTCATCGAAAAGATCAATCCAAATTATTCCAAAATACACAAATACATCTTGACTACAATAGACTACTTTATACAATGGACTGAGTTTGTACCACTGACTAAGATAAATGACATTGTTGTGATTCAATTTCTAGAGAATCATCTCATTACTAGGTTTGGCATGCTAACTACTATTTTTTTATATAATGCCACTTGTTTTTTATCCTTTAAATTTAACTTAGTTTGTTTTAGATAATGGGATCATTTTGTAATATGCAGCTAACTATTATTCTGAGGGCAATGGTGTAGCTGAATCAACTAAAACAAATATAATCTACATCCTGAAACAAAATGTAGTTGACCATAAAGAAATTAGCACGATGTCCTACCAAGTGTTTTGTGGGATGACAGAGTGACCCCCAAATCTTCTTTAGGAACATCTCCCTATTTTTTGTTCTATGGAAAGAAATCCATCCTTCCCTCAAACATATTTATGCCATTTCTCAAACTATCTCATGCTTCATGTGGGAATAATTAACTAATCATTCAAAGAAGGGTTGATACCATGCTCAAATTAGAAGAAGACAGGGAGAAGGAAAATAAGAAATTTGTTGTGCATTAACATATGGTCAAGAGATGACTTG
>ML780632.1:642999-659627 GCA_009831015.1 Picea engelmannii
TAAATGCCATTTATGAAAACAAGTTGCATTTGGATTAAAATTAATAGGTGTTGCAGTGCTAATATAAAATAATAGGTGTTGCAGTGCTAATATGACTTCCTAGGTGTTTTTTCTAACGATAATTCAAGTTGTTATTTTCTACATCGGTGTATATCATGTGCCTTTCGGTTGGGAATAAGAGAGGATTTGATTATGGATTAAGTACAAGTTACGTGGGGCTCAACACGATTATCAACACCTGTCTCTTTGCCATTCTAAATCCAAGGAATCCTTCGTTGTACAAGCTTTTGAACTCCACATTCCTCGTTGTAATGGGTGTAATTTAGGTTGTCTAAGCATTTGGTAGTAGAGTAATAATTGTCATGGAAAAGTGATTAGGCGTTATTGAATCCAAGGGTATTCCAGATGAAAATGCAACTTCTATACACTTTGTGGTATCATTTATGAATTAACCAACATTTATAACTTTACCAGAAAATGCTTAGACATAGATTTTGGTTGTGATTCTTTATGTTTCACAAGTCAAAAAAAAGGTCGCTATAAAAGATGTTGTTAGAATATATAATTCATACTTGTTGTTTGTTGTGTGATTGCTTTTATGACTTGTTGAGAAGGTGATATGTTGAAATGACTTTTGAGCATAGGTTAATATCTAGATAATATTGAGTGAGTGGAGATTGTTTGATAATATTTTAGTTTAGTGTATAGTTGAGATATTCTCTAAACCTCTCTTTCTATAATTGAAATAAGTTAGATCTCATAAAAACATATAATTTATATAATAGAGTCACAATATATTATATTAGTATTGATTAATGCAATAACTTATTTTGGTATCAGAATAGGATTGGGAACTCCTGGTAGGACATGCAAAAAGTAGAGTAGTATGTTGGTTGTGATATGTTATACGTGGTAGTGTGATTGAGTTTTATTTTGAGTTTTCCATCGTTTTGATGCGTATATGAATCTGTGGATTTATTGTGAAATAAGGGTAGTTGTGTTGTCATGTGTTGATGTGAGGCTAGGGAAGTTGTTTCTGAAGAATTCTACCAGTAGAGAGTAGAGAGAGACGTTAATGGAAACGATAATTGGAGTCGATGAAACAAATGCATTGAAGGAATATCATGAGATTATTGTAGTTGTTTAATGGAAGTATAGGAAATAGAAATCCGCACTATCCATTTGATCATATCTATGAAGAAATCAATTATGTCGAAGGAGGAGTGAGGAGGTTTGTGTGTCTGCGTGGAGTAGAGTAAACCACTCGGCACCTTCCTGCCAGAAGCTAGCATTGCATTGGATTTGACAAAAAAGAGAGAAGGGTGTACATTTCCCACTATAGAATGAGATCATGGCCAACGTGCAAAGAGGGATGCCGCCATTATAGAGGATATTGTTGGATAAGTAACGAATGTGATTGAATTTTCTGCTGTTGATATAGATTTTCCTCACTATATGTACATGAATCCTTGCCTCAATTTCAAATGTTTAATAGGTCGATTTCAAAATATGTTGTGTATCAAATCATGAGGGATGAGCTCATTCTGGATGGGAGCCCCATAATTAATATTGTATCTTTGGTTATGTTGAGTTCTCCAAAAAAATCGCGATCCTTCCTTCTAACTATGCAGACTCTTAGCTCTCAGATAAGTTGCTGATTGGAGTGAGAGACCGTGGGAATTCCGCCAAAGTAAGAATTGTTGTTACATAGTGCTAAAGAAGCCAAGGGAAAATAGGAGCTGCAACATTATTATTTTTGTTTCTCATATGCATGTGCTCTCTCTCCAATTTGTGAGCCCTCTAGTGTTGGGAGAATAACATGGTAGAAGAGGAAGCACAAAGCTACGTATATGTGTTGTCTTTTAATGTGGCCAATGCACTCATTCATAAAATCATTCCGCAAGGAAAACAGAATAACCCATGTGAGCCTATTCATATGAAAGGGACTGGTTTCATTTTTTTAGACTTGAAATTGGAGTTTGAAAAGTTCAAAGTGTCTTTGTGAGACTTGAAACTTCACATTGATTGATGAAAATGTTATGGATTTATTAAATTTAGCATATAGAATATTGAGAATTTCTATTTCAATATGACATAGAAGTTTGTTAGAATTCACCACTCTAACAAATGACAAGAAAAACATGGGAATCCAAGACAATGATGAAACGATTTAACAATGAAAGGAAAAGCAGAAGAGGAAAAATAGGATGGTGATGAAATGTAAATGAATTTATATCTCGGGCATATGTAATGGGCTTGTGTTTTATTGATAATTTTTGAATGCTTGTTGTACCTAAATTAATGATACGTATGTGATGCAGGGGTGCATGATTAGTTGTACCCTTTGAAATGGACACTTAAAGGGATTTGTTATTTATTAAGTAGTATGTTTAATGCATTTCTTTTGTTAACAAATTTAACAAATTAAACTTCCTCGTGATGAATTGAGTGCTTTAATCTTATTTCACAATGTATCATCACATGCAATTCATCCTTAATTTCTCCGTGCTTGCAAAGTAAGCATATATTTCTATCTATTTCTATTGTTAGGTCATGAGAACTTAGTTTGAATTGACAAAGTAAATGTCTTTTTATGCATATATATTTTTCTCGAAGGCACCATTTCTCTTTCTAAGTAATAATTTGGTTTACCTCACTTTCATAGAATCTCATTTTCTCACCACCTTTGTGCCACAACTTCTACGTTACCCTCTTTTGTACCAATTCTCAAATTTTCAATGGTTCATCCTTCATTTGACAAATCTTATTCTTCAATTTCACATTTTTAATCCATTTGAGTGCATCATGGTACCAACCCTAATCTAGAGATTCAATAGTTCCTCTATCCGTATGCTTTATTTCGATAATATATGTAATATATTGGCATAATGTTTCTCCTTTTAAAAGTATTATACTAGTTTTGTTAACATTATATTGTAAGGGTTGTGTATTTTAATACTTAGTTTGTGTACTAATAATATTTTCTAAATCCTTTCAAATTTATTCCAAGAATCTTTTGAGAGATGAGAAGCCCCAAGAAAACAATCATACGAAATAATTGTATACACAAATGTTTTGAATAACAACTTACTTAATTTCCAATTTCATAACTTTGATTTTTTCTACATTTATTACACATAAAATAGAAGACCTAAATTTGATGATCATATACTTATCCCAACCATGCATTATTGTTACCTTTACTTTTTACATCATCTTTGATTTTTATAGATTTTAACCTTGTACAATGTTTACTCCAAACAGATTTTTAGTAAAAGAATAAAAAAGATACAATTCCAAATACAAACATTTCACAAAGATTTTTCCCCTGGAAACCCAAACTAGGAAAACCACCATATTATATGTGCATTCATAGTGATACATTGTTTACAATACAATATACATATAGGATCCAGTGGCATCCAAAACCCTAAACCAATGAATCGAATTAGTCAACAACTCTAATTCCTTAACCAGAAATAGAAAACCATTGGCAAAAAACCATGTGCAAAAAAAACGTCCAACAATGGACACGAAAATCGAGGCAACATGAAAAATGAGGCAAAAATACGACATGTTTCTCGAGGAAAAGAAATTTCTCGAGTGAGCTAACCCTGCAGCTCCCAAGGGGGAGCCTTATGCCCCCTCAAACCCCCCTGTGAACCCGGTGCAACATAGTCACTACTACTCGTGAAAATAATATAACACATACCCAACATTCTCCCACTTGTTGTTTTCTTTGCATACAGAGGGTTATAGGCAAGGTTACATAGTCAACAATCCAAGGCAACAATACCCATGGATCCTCTACACCAAGAGAACTTCTCAGTGCTCACAAATTTTGTTAATGAATCTGCAACATTATTCAAAATGTCCACCTTCATCGACAACACTTTATTTTCTTCAACCATGTCTCTCACAAATTGATATTGAATATCAATATGCTTTGTATTTGAATTATAAGTTGGGTTCTTTGCCAGAATAATTGCACTCTGACTGTCACAATCTATCCTTATAGCTTGTTGTACCAACCCAATACATGAACACAATATTTGTAACCATATTGCTTCCTTACTTGCATGAGTGGCTTCCATGTATTAAGATTTTGTAGTTGAAAGTGCCACTATAGCCTGTCTTTTTCTCATCCAACTTATTTATCCTCCTAACAGGTTAAACACATACCCACTTGTAGATCTCCTATAATCCAGATCTTCAGCCCAGTATGCATCCACAAATCCATGTATATCCAACACTCTGTCCAATCCTGGTCTTCCTTGGTAGCACAATCCATATCTAGCAGTGCCACGCAAATACCTGAAAACCCTTTTTACTGTTGTCCAATGCTCCTTCCCTGGTTTTGACATATACGTGCTCAAAACTCCCACTGCATGTGCAATGTCTGTTCTAGTACAGACCATTGCATACATCAAAATTCCAACTGCACTCGCATATGGAACAAGAGACATGTCCTCCTCCTCTTCCTATGTCTTGGGTCAGTGATCTGTAGATAACTTTACACCAACAGGAATAGGAACCTTGACCGGTTTACATTCTTACATATTAAACCTCTGCAATATTTTCTCGACATATTTTTTTTTATTTAACCAGAGTTTCCTCTTTTCCCAATCTCTTTTAATTTCCATGCCCAAAATGAAATTTGAAGCACTGAGATCCTTCATGTCAAATTTAGAGGACAACTGAATTTTCACATCCTAGATAATCTCCTTGTTATTTCCTATCAGCAACATGTCATCCACATACAAGACCAAATAAATAAAATGATCACCAATTAATTTAAAATACACACAATGATACTCTTTTCTTCTTGTGAAACCAAGTCCCAACATATAAGTATCAAATATTTGATACCACATCTTTAGTGATTGTTTTAAACCATACAGGGACTTTTTCATCTTGCATACAAGATCCTTCTTTCCCTTCAAAGCAAATCCTTATGGTTGCTTCATATATATTTCTTCTTCCATATCCCCATGTAGGAATGATGTCTTCACATCCATTTGTTACACTTTAAAATCAAATGAAACAACAATATATAACATAAATCTTATAGAATTTAACTTGGCAACATGAGAAAAAATCTCTCCAAAATCAATTCCCTCAACCTCGGAATAACCCTTTTCTACTAACCGAGATTTGTATTTCTCCACTTTTCCTTCTACATTTAGCTTCTTTTTAAATACCCATTTGTTGCCAATGGGATTTCTTCCAATCGGTAACTCCACTAGATCCCAAGCTCCATTCTTATCCAAGGATTCCATTTCTTCGTCCATGGCCTTTTCCCAGAGATTTCCATCCTCTAAATCCACTGCCTCCCTGACAATTATAGTATCATCATAAGAAATAGACAAATAAAATTTTGAACGGAAATCAGATGGAGTATACATTTTCGGTAGCCTTCTTTCTCAAACCGATATCCTCAGGATCTTCTTATGATTCTTGTTATTTTGTAGAGTTAGATTCATCATCCTTTAAATCAAACTCTATTTTCTCTGGTTCTTCCTTACTTGGTAAGAATTCATATTTAACAACATCTTTCATTTCTATAAATACCACATCTCAACTATACACTACCTTCTTAGTTTCTGGGTTTCAAATCTTATAACCTTTGAGACCATCTTTATATCCAATAAGGATACACTTTTCATCCTTCTTATCTAGCTTACTCTTGTTTTCCTTTGGAACATGAAGATATGCGTCATAGCCAAATACCTTGAGATGTGTGAGAGAAGGTTTCTTACCAGTCCATACCTCTTGTGGAGTCTTGTCATCCAACACTGATGAGGGTGATATGTTGACTAGGTAACATGTAGTACTCACTACCTCTGCCGAGAATTCTTGCCCTAACCCGACACCACTGAGCATGCATCTTGCCTTTTCCATCAACGTCATGTTCATCTTTTCTGCAACTCCATTCTGTTGAGGTTTATATGGAGTATTATTTTTCCTTTCTATACCGCACTTCTTATAGAATTCTTCAAATTCATTCCCGTGGAACTCTCTCACATTATCTGTCCTCAACACCTTAATTATTTTCTCTGTTTGATTCTCAACAAGAGCCTTAAACTCTTTAAACATGTCAAAGACTTCAGATTTATTCCTGAGGAAATATATCCAAGTATTCCTCAAGAATTCATATATAAATGAGACATAGTACACATGTTTTCGCAATGATGGGAACAACACAGGTCCAAAAACATCACTGTGAAGTAGTTGTAACATTCATTCTTCCCTCGTTGCACCAGAGGGGAATCTTACCTGATTCTTCTTCCCATATACACAATGTTCACATAAATCAAAATCCAAAGAGTAGTTAGAGATACATTCAACCATACCTTTACTGTGTAGTAGTCGAACACCCTTCTCTCTGATATGCCCCAGTCTCTGATGCCACAACAGAACCTTTTCTCCAGAGACTGTAGGAGTTATTTTTTATTCAACTCCAATATCAGGAACAATGGAACTATTACACCCATCACTAATAGTGCTTCCTTGAAGCTTATACAAAGTTCCAAACTGAACTCCCTTCAACAACACCATTTCTCCTTGAACCATCATGTAGGTTTCCTTTTCAAATATTGTTTTTACCCTTGCATCATCCTTTTTTCTTACATAAATCAAATTTTTGGCCAATCCTGGGATGTGAAGAACACCAAGTAGTGTTCTAATCCTTCCATCTATGAGCCTCAACTTGACTTTTCCTCGACCTATGATTCTGGTTGTCGAGTCATCACCTACGAAAAAATTACCTCCATCATACCTTTCATACTCATAGAACTAATCCCTATGGGGATTCATATGAAAGGATGCACCTGAGTCAACCAACCATGCCTCATGATTTGCATGTGTGCTTGAAGAAGCCAAGTACACATCCCGTCCTTCCTCCTTGGAGGTATTTTTCTCTGTAGAAGGAGATTATTTAGATCCCTTTATTTTTCTCAACTTTGGATCTACACTGCTTATTGTAGTTCTCTTGTTTTCCACATCTCCAACATACCTTTACAAACTTTCCGAAAGATTTAGATCTACCCTTAGACTTAGATCTCCCACTTGAGAACTTAGATCTATTTCTTTCTTGGGAGTGTCCTCTTGCAAATAATGTGCATGTGCTCTTTCCTTCCATATTCTTTCATCTCATCTCTTCTGACAACAACGATGAAACCATTTCATCAAACTTCAAGGCAGTTGTATTACTACCTATGGCCACAACCAAACTATCTCACGAGTCTGGTAAAGAACACAATAAAATGATACACTTATCTTCATCTAAAATTTTACACTTATCTTCATCTAAAATTTTAATTTCAACATATACTAACTGACTTACCATAGTATTGAAGGCGTTCAAATGCTCTGCCACCGAGTCTCCATCTCTCATCCTCGGGTTATACAACTTCTTTCTAAGGAATAGTTTATTTACTAGGGACTTAGACTGATACAACTTCATCAACTTATCCCACAAATCCTTGGTTGTAGATTCCTCTAACACATTCAGTAATATTGAATCTAAGAGACACAGTCGGATTGTGCTCTTCGCCTTCTAATCCAAATTTTTCCAGTCATTTGTTGAAGTTCCTGTAGGTGCAGTATTTGGATCTACTGTGATCCACTGATCTCTGTCCACCAACAAATCTTCCATCTTGAGCTTCCACAACTCAAAAATTTTCCCATTAAACTTCTCGATCTTCATTTTCGAATTGCTCGCCATTTTTTTTCACCTGAAAAATCAATACCACAGATATCCCACTGTAACAAGGCTTATCACAGTCCTGGACCAAACCCTTGACCACAAAGGCGTCCCCCTGAAGTCAACAAAGCTCTGATACGAAATAACCTTGTACAATATTTATTGCAAACATATTTTCAATAAAAGAATGGAAAAGATACAATGACAAATACAAACATTACACAAAGATTTTTCCCATGGAAACCCAAACCGGGAAAACCAACATATTCTATATTCATTCATAGTGATACATTGTTTACAATACAATATACATATAGGAGACAACGACATCCAAAAACCTAACCCAATGACCTAGATTAGTCAACAACCCTAATTCCTTAACCAGAAATAGAAAACCATCGACACAAAATCATGTGCCAAAAAACCGCCCAACAATGGACACGAATCAAGGCAACACGAAAAACAAGGAAAAAATGTGACACGTTTCTCGAGAAAAAAAAATCTCGGAGGCACTACCCTCGAACCCCCGCGTGGGGGTTGTCGCCCCCCTCAAACCTCCATGTGCACCCGAAAAAACATAAACACTACTACTCGTGCAAAGAATATAACACATACCCAATAATTTTAGGGTAAATCAATAACAAAGAAACATAAGGTGCCTACTCCTTCGCCATTCTTCCTAATGCAATTTAATTTGTCACTATATGTGTAATGTAAAATTCAATCTAATTAGGTAAAGTGAGTTGGTAATAAAATTTAATTGAATTACAATTTATAGTTGATGTTTATTAAAAATTGGTTTACCTAACAAAGGTAAGATGAACTGAAGTAATGTTGAGTAAAAATAACAATTAGTTTGTCACATGGGTAAAATTAAGTAATTGGTGGTGAAAGTGATGGGTTTTGTAAGGTGAATTGAATTAGTGTTGAGTATCAATAACAATTTAATTAATTTGACATAATTAATTTGTCACATGATGAGTTTTGTAAAGTGAATTGAATTAGTGTTGAGTATCAATAACAATTTAATTAATTTGTCACATGGAAAAGATCCGACATTTGGTGGTGAAAGTGATGGGTTAGAATAACTAATTTGTCACCTGAGCAATATCTCATAATTGGTAGTGAATGCCATGGTTTTCAATATGTATTTATTGATTTGTCAACATATAACTAATAACTACTATGAATTAGTTAAAGACATGAATGACAATGTGTGTTACTATATATTTGTTAACATAGATAGTTTGAATTAAATTTGTCCTAGAAGTCATAAATTTTGATATATATCTACCACATTATGATTTTTAATAAAAATAAAGTGAATTGGTAACTCATAATTGGTAGTGAATGCCATGGTTTTCAATATGTATTTATTGATTTGTCAACATATAACTAATAACTACTATGAATTAGTTAAATACATGAATGACAATGTGTGTTACTATATATTTGTTAACATAGATAGTTTGAGTTAAATTTGTCCTAGAAGTCATAAATTTTGATATATATCTACCACATTATGATTTTTAATAAAAATAAAGTGAATTGGTAAAAATCTTTACTAGCATGCCATTTAAACTTAAACTGGTGGTTAGAAACTAATATTACATTTTCTAGAGTTATAATATTAAATCTTGATTTATCATTAAATCTCACATACATATTACATATTTTTAATTAAAAGATAGAAAAATAAATATCATAATAATTATCAATATAAATAAAGTGAATTAATAAAAATCATATATATATATATATATATACGTGTGGATGCAATCATCTACAATTTACAAATCCTATGAAACAAATATCAATTAATTTTTATCGATATAAATATAATTTTTTTTATAAATTAATCTCAAAACAATAATTTATATATTAGAAAAATTATATATCCATTTGTATTTATAAATTCTTTCATATAAAGATGTATTAAAAATATAATTGAACTATATTATTTCTCTTCTTACGTCTGGATTCTTGAAATGTAATTATCAGGAGGATTGTTGGTAGTATAATTGCCATTTACTAAAACGAGTGGCATTTAGTTTAATATATTTTAGGTGTTGCAACGCTAATATAGCTTATTAGGTGTGTTGGGTTTGATGAAATTTTAATTTGTTATATACCACAATTCAGGTGTATATATTGGGCCTTTTATTTGGGAATAGCATCAGTTGGTTCAACACTCTGAGCTCCAGGACTACTATTGAAAATTTCCAAGTAAGAGGGAAGTCGGTTGTAGCTTAAATAAACTACGTGGGGTTCAGCACTGTTATTTATACCGGTTTCTCTGTCATCCTGGCCCAGGGAATCGTTCACTGTACTTGCTTGTAAATTGCATAGTTTCAATCAGGTTTGGGACAAGGGGCAATAACATCAATTATTTTTTTATTGATTATAAATTATCGAATAGAAATTGTTTTTAAATTAAGATCATAATTTGACTTCAATATTGAGAATTTTATCCATGAACTTTACCTAAATTTTAAAACAATATTTGGATCTTAAAAAAATATGAGTGACTCGCCACAAAACCTACCCTCCCAAAAAA
This sequence comes from Picea engelmannii, assembly GCA_009831015.1. Lineage (NCBI taxonomy): Eukaryota > Viridiplantae > Streptophyta > Pinopsida > Pinales > Pinaceae > Picea > Picea engelmannii. The sequence continues at coordinate 653,262 of ML780632.1, forward strand.
ATAAAATAATTTGAAGTACTCTTTATACAACGTGGTCATCGGTGGAGTAGGTGTAATTTGGGTTGTGCTTCTCTTTATCGCTAAGTTTCTTAGAAGCTGGGTGAAAGTGAAATTCATGCCAGTTGCCACCAGTTCATCCTGCCCTTGGGCAAGAAACATAGAGTAAGTTATCATAGCTTGAAAAAAGTCATGTGCGAGAGAAAAAATACATTGTTACACTTTCTTTTAGAGAGAAACTCACATATCACAATGTAAATAATTTTTTTCGTGCATAACAGAATATAAACAGGTGCGATCGCATATCCCAGAATGGTGATGAAACTGTGTCAGTTCATGATTTGCAACCAACACCATGCAGTAGTAGCAATGAAAACCAGGAAACAGTCTCTACAAATACTTCCCTGCGAAAGAAAAAAAGCAAGACAGAACTACATGAAACAAATGAAAGACATTCCTTCCATTGCATGTGCAATTTGTGGACGATTGAATTTTTCAAAAAATAGTAAGTCTTTCACACTTGATTTGCAAGAAAAATACCTCTGCTTCACAGCACACAATAAACCATTTTCCAGCGAGAAAGTTTGTCTTCCATGCAAACGATCACTTGAAAATGGAAAACTGCCACAGTTTGCAACCCCTGACCGAATAAGTTGTAATACATCACTAGCAGATGTAAGTGCACTTACAGAACTTGAGAAGAGATTTGTGTCTCTGCAAATTGCATTTTCTTAAATCAGACCTTGGGGCTATAAATGACCCTAGATGGGCTTAACAAGATCAATTATTAATGTGCTTGTTTAGCTAGATGTTGTGCAAAAGGCTTTAACACAATTCATTAACAATACAATTACAATCGTTGTGGTCTGAAAAGACACTTGCAATACAAAAATGCCTATCAGACAGGAAAGGTGCATGTGCATGTTGTTATGAAAGCATTAAAGGAATTATATTCCAGGGCCCTGTACAAAGCAGAGAACATTTGTATAAATGCCAACTGGAACAATGTTCTTGCAGAAGAACATGGCAACTTTGCAAACACTCTTGAAAATCCTAGCGATTTTGGTGCAAGTGATGAATCGAATAATGAAACCCCTGTTGAAACATTGGTACATGGATTCACTGATTCACAGTGCATTCGTGACTTGCAAGACAAAATTGTCGAAATTGCACCTACCGAGGGGAAGCGTCCACTTGGAATATTCAAGGGAAAATTCACTGAGGAAATGAACTCTCCAATACTCTTCTATGGAGATCCATGTGGCACTGATATTACAGAATGATTCAGTTATCATAAAATGGTTCGATGGGAGCTGCTACATTCAAGTGGTTACTTCTCGTGTCACATAACAAATTTGTTTTTCAAAACAATGCGCATAATAATAGAGCAAGTTTTGTCCTGCATGTGGATCCGAATAAGAAAAGGCCAGTTACAAGGAAGAAAGTTGTTCACCAGGGATGTAAAGTACAAAGTAAACCTAGAAAAAATCATGAAATCGGATATTGGATACATAGATTTCAAAAACATCTGCACTTCTCCTGACTATTTGCAACAAAACAAAACAAAAAAAATTGCAATGATCCGGCAATTGGGCCCGCCAACGTTTTTCGTCACATTTACAAGTGCATAACATTATTGGGATCCATTAGTGGCTTCCGTATCTGATCTGCATAGGAACAAGAAACGTAAAAAAGAAACCGTTACACTGGAAAATAACGACGTTGACTACCTCATAAGAAAAGACCCGGTGACATGTACTCGCTACTATAGACATAGAATAAATGCTTTGAGACAATTGATATGCCATGATGAAACATTTTTCAGAAAAATATCGGACTATTTTTTTGTGACTGAATTCCGGAATAGGGAAAATGAACATGACCACGCACTGTTGTGGATAGAGGGTACACCGATCTATGGAGCTGATAACAATTCAGAGATCGAACAATTTGTGGATAAATACATAACATGCAACACAAATCATTTGGATCCAAAACTTGCGAAAGTCCATAGACATTACCATACAAGAAGTTGTAAAAAACAAAAAAACTTGCATTGTAGATACAACTTTCCCATGCCACCAATGAGAGCTACAAGAATCATAGAGCCAGACAATCTAGAGGACAATGTTTTTGTTGAGAAATCTAAATCTTTGTTCACATTTCTAGAACAAGGAGGATTTGACGAAATGAAGAGCTTTGATGCCTTCTTGACACAAGTAAATTTATCAGAAGATGAGTACATCCAAGCCATACGATGTACACTTAGGAAAACAACACTTTTCCTTAAACGAAAACTCTCCCATATTTGGAACAATAGTTTCTCCAAGGACATTCCAGTTATGTGGAAAGAAAATATAGATGCACGGTACATGTTGAATGCATATGTTGCAACATCGCACTGTACCTCATATATGACGAAAATTGACAAATCTATGACAAGTGCATTAAGAAGAATACGCAAAGAATATGAAAGAAGTCATATTGATGCCATACAAATGATACACACACTTGGCAATACATTGCTTAATTTTCAACAAATGTCTGCTCAACAAGAAGTTCACATTGCACTTTCCTTGCCCCTCACTTGTAGTTCAAGAAAATGTGTCTTCATAAACACATCTCCACTTGAAAAATGCACATTTGTGCTTAAACCACTGATTTTGCTGCAACAGGAGCCTGACAATTTAGAGGATGTGGTATGTCGCTCTATTATTGATTATTACGTTCAGCGTCCATCTCCTATTAGGAATATCTACTTAGCAGAATTCGTATCGCATTACAAAAAAAGTGGTGCACCCATATCAAAAAGAAAAAAATCCTCTGTCATACAATTTGTCAAATACAATAAACATTGTGACTATGAAAACTATTGTAGAGAAAAACTGTTGATGTACGTTATGTTCGATGAAAACGAGGAGACATTAATACATCACTTCTCTACATGGGAGGTTGCATATGTTGCGTCTAAGACTATAGCGCACATCAATGAAGCTAAATTTACCTACAATGTTAATCCAACATGGGGCGATCTAGAAGTTGCACTTAATGACCTAGAAAACCCTCACAATCACGATGACACATTCAGAAACCCAAAAACTTCCAGAACTCCTTCCAGGTCCTATGACTTACAAGAGGATTTGCCTCGTCCTCCAGCGGTTGGAAGTGAAAAACGTAACAATCTTGGTTTTCAAGTTACAAAACATCCTTTCCTAATTGAAAATAATGAATACCACAAAATAAGACGTATGTTGAATCGCGAACAACAAACAATTCTAAAGGACAATGCTCTTAAAAAACGCTTGAAAATGAATAGTCTTGTGGATGTGTTCCTTGCATGTGAAGCAGGAATAGGCAAGACATTCATAGCGAAAGCATTGTACCAAATGCTTATACGAATCTATGATTCAAAAAATTCCACTGATCCTATGAAACCAAAGGTCTTAATAGTTTCATACACAGGAAAAGTTGCATACAATGTTGGTGGAACAACAATCCACTCTACATTTTTAATTCCTTTTAACAAGTCACAGTTCCTTCCACTTAGCAAGGAAATGTTGGATACATTATCTAAGCTTTATGAGAAACTCCAACTTGTCTTTATAGATGAAGAATCTTTGACTGGGAGTCGGTTCTTGTATTCCATTGACAACCGACTAAGAAGCATAAAACATGTGCAGAGAAAATACTTTGGAAACATTGACATGATATTATGTGGGGATCTTTACCAGGCATAACCAAACATATGTGTGTCTGTGTGTGTGTTTCTTTAAATTTCTAGGAATATGTAACACATTTCATTATTTTTTATATAAATGTCATAAAATTGTGTTCACTACTTTTTTGTACTCAAACGTGTAGAGAGTATGTCATTTCTTTCATCTTGACCACCTATCCTTCATGATTTTTCCACAAAGGCATTTAAAATTAAAATACTTCGCAAGTCTGCCTGTCAATTTGTATATCACGGAACTGTGGGTGCTCTTTGTAGGCCATGGAACAACAAACGCTCAATTTTATGTCTGCCAGCTCCACAACCCGCGATCCAAAAACTGCCTCGGTATCGAACGAGGGCTCTGTGCAAATATTGAATGAGGGCTCTGTGCATGCTGTACAAAATCTCGTCCCCATAATTTATAAAAGTATATATTTCGTATGTATAAAAGTTAAATATCTACTTTTAAAAATTGCATATTTGCTATGTATAATTTATGGTCTCCAAGAACCTAAAATTTGATACATTTCAGTTGCTTGTATCCACGAGCCCTTGTTTTAAAGAAAACTAATTCGGGAATGCTATTTATTTGGTCCTTTTGTCCACCGCCCTATGTAGCAGACATTGGCACTATATTTTTTGTGCTTTTGTCCACCACCGTATGTAAAATCTATGTAAAGAAAATTAATTTGTGAATGCTAAATTTTTGGGACACGAGCCCCTTAAAATTCAAATAGTCCGGAGGTCCCATTGTCAATTTGTATATCACGGAACAACAAAAGCCCAATTTTCAGGTCCCCAGCACGATAACCTGCGATCCAAAAACTGGCTAAGTATGGAAGGAGGGTTCTATCCATGCTCTAATTCGGGAATGCTATTTTTTTCTCTTCTTTTATGTGTTCCTAGATTATTATAAAGAGTATGTATACAGAGTTAGTATTTTCTATGTATAGTTTATGGTCTCCAAGAACCTATAATTTCATAAATTTCAATTTCTTATGTGGATGAGTCCCTGTTTTAAAGAAAACTAATTCAGGAATGTTATTTATTTGCTCCTTTTGTCTACCGCCCTGTGTAACATACATTGGTACTATACTTTTTGTCCTTCTTTCCACCAGCGAATGTAAAACCTATGTAAAGAAAACTAATTCATGAATGCTAAATTTTTTTAACACGAGCCCCTTAAAATTCAAATAGTCAGCAAGTTCGATTATCAATTTCTATATCGCAGAACTGACAGTGTTATTTGTAGGACACAGAACAACAAAAGCCCGCTTTTCAGGAGCCCAGCCCAAGAACCCGCCATCCAGCATATGTAAAAAGGAAAACTATTTCGGGAATGTTAAACTTGTTTTAATTATTTATAAATAATTTTGTTGATAGAAAAATGAATTATTGAGTTTATTATTTCAATTTGGTTATTCAACACAAGCCCCTTCAAATTCAAATACTCTGCAAGTCCGATTGTCAGTATGTATATCGCGAAACTCTAGGTGCTATTTGTAGGATAAGGAACAACAAAAGCCTGCTTTTCAAGTCCCCAGCCCAAAAACCCGCTATCCAAAAACTAGCTAAGTCAAGAACCCGCTCTTTTAAAGAAAATTAATTCAAGAATGCTATTTTTTTCATAATTATGTTCACCAGCCTATGTAACAGACGTCAGTACTATTTTTTTTTCTTCTTTTGTCCACCAGGATATGTAAAAAGGAAAGGTAATTCGGGAATGCTAAACTTGTTTTAATTAATTATAAATCATTTTATTGATAGAAAAATAAGTTATTGAGTTTATTATTTCAATTTGTTTATTCGACACGAGCCCCTTCAAATTCAAATACTCCGCAAGTCCTATTGTCAATATGTATATCGCGGAACTCTAGGTGCTATTTGTAGACCACAAAACAACATAAGCCCAATTTTCAGCCCGCCAGTCCGAGAACCCACGATCCAAAGATTCAAATAGTCTGCAAAGTAGCTTGTCAATTTGTATATCGCAGAACCCATGAAACAACAGAGCCCTAATTTTTAGCCGGCAACCCTGACAACGCGGAATGAATCTTTCGTGCATGCTCTATACATCTACTTAATCAAATTACATATTTGATTTTTGTAGGCCACAGAACAATAGAAGCCCGATTTTCAGCCCGCCAGTCCAAGAACCTGCGATCCAAAAATTCAAATAGTCCACAAGATCGCTTGTCAATTTGTATATCGTCGAAGTGTCGGTCCTATTTGTAGGCCATGGAACAATAGGTCCCCAGCCCGAGAACCTATGATCCAAAAACTAGCTAAGTCAAGAACCCGTGATCTAAAAACTAGCTGTTACACATCCAAATCACTCAACTGGATAAGTGTCGCACATACCTCTCGTTTGTCGCAAGTGTCGCAAAGGTCATAAGTTGGTTATAAGAGTGTCGTGAATACTGTCGGATCATGTCACCTTAATGACGACATCACAGAGACACTTGAAACACCTCATTTACTCAGTTTGAAGGAAGAAAGTTGGTCTGCTTGAGTCAAACATCTCTTGACACTGTTGAAAGCTTCATAATTGAGGTTTTGGAAGGGGAACGCTCCTCTAACACTACCTGAGGAGCGTCGGCGCCCTTGCACCATGGCTGAGAGGCGTTATAACGCCTTTCCACCCCTTTGCAGAA
>ML780632.1:698317-730443 GCA_009831015.1 Picea engelmannii
ATTGTATACTAAATGCAATGGTTGAATATGTTTTGTAAGTACATGCATATATATTATTGCATGGAAATAATTATACTAATGGCTGAAATGTTGCTAACCCCTGAAGTTGAGAACATTTCAGGAACTGTTAAACATTGCAACAGAAAAGTTACAAGCCAGGTAGTCACATGAATAGAGACTACATAGAATTTTATGTTCAAAAAATTGAAATAATGAACTTACTGTTGTTAATTATGAACATGCATATGCATAGAATGATAAGTCATTCTATTTGGTCAAGTTGTTTGGTAATTGTGATTGAATTGCCAGGTGCAGGAAATTCTAAGATTATTGCATAAGATGTTGTACATGTTGAATTATGATGTACAGAAAATACTGACAATTTGTTGGCAGTATGCAAGATGAAGTCTTGCAAAAAAAATTGTATGCAGTTTGATGCCTGTGGAAAATCACAAGGATGGTTGCATTCATAATGTGGCAACAGCCAAGATGAATCATGAAATAGAATGTCATGTTTTGGGAATAAAAGTTGAATTTCCTTTCGAACTAATTGGAATTCCTAAATGAATTCCTTTATGTTCTCTCAGGATAACTGCATGTGGTTGATGCAGATGAGATGATGTTGATAAAAGTTAAATGTTGTCTACAAAGAGTATCTCGGGAAGATGTTGCTTGAAAACCTTAGAAGGCAGTTGGAACTCCTGGAGCCACGGTGCTCTAAGACTTCCAGTCCGACCTATTGTTGAAGCCCAAGGAAAGGGAGGTGTAGCACCAATGGACTATGCTTGTGAAGGTGTATACTCCCAGGTGGGACAGACATGTGGGGAATGAAAGACCATTGGTTGGAGTACTACTGAGGTTTGAATGGTTGGAGTGTTGTTGAGTTCTGGTACCTTGGCCTAGACCATGTGGATAATGATTGTGGACCATGTCTATCTTGGGAAGCCATTACCCCGATGGAGTCATAGCCCTGCTCCGGGGTGGAAGGCCTTCTCACTCAAAAGATAAGTACAATTCTCTATTTATTGTATGTTGTGTATGTTGTATACAGTTTTAATGTTATTAAATTTGTTTGTATATACATATATATACATTGCATATATGCTTGCAATTCCACATCCATGACTGTACCTAAGGTGTTTCATATTTCATTACTTAAGAAATATATATACCTGATGCTAATCATGTAATCGATTGGAATATGATTCAGGTGGAACCAGAAGGTGTTATGCAAGTGCATCATGTGCGCATATTGGACAGAAAAATAAAACAGCTCCGGAATCGAGCTATTGAGCTTGTAAAGGTCCAGTGGACCTGGTACGGTCCTGAGGACGTGACATGGGAGCATGAGGATGCTATACGGGCGTAATACCCACATATTTTTTAAGATTTTGGAAATCTTGTTGATGTTGTGTGAAAGTTGCACTGAGGACAGTCCAAAAATAAGGGAGGGGGATTGTAATGTCCCAAGGCTGAGCTCTGTTGTAACTCATGTTTATGAAATGAATTGTAATTATTTTTTATAGGCTGGTGAGCCAAGTTAATATAAGCTGGTGGGATTATTTGATTATTAGGCCAGAGAGCCTAAGTGTTGAAAGCCAAGAACCTGATTTTGTACATGTCTCTATGCAGAACATTAATAAAAATATAAACACCGTTGCGTGTAGACCGACCACGATGAATGAGTGATGGGGGACTAAGCTTCCACAGAGTGGGCAAGGGATTAGGGGATGGAAGGTGGGAAGAGGGGCTAAGTGTTGAGCCTAGGGGATTAAGTCCTTGGGAATAATATTTTAATATTATTCCAAAAAGACCATGTGAAATATATGGTTTATCTTAAGTTCTTTTGGAAGGACAAACAACTTCCAAATGGAAGGAACACATGCATTTGCATGGGTGACAAGTGTCAACCCAGGCGCATGCAAATAAAATGGCTGAGATGAGCCATGTTGGGGGTTCCTCCTCCATTCTACCCGACCGTCTGAACGTGAACAGTATGACCTCTGCAAGAATACCCTGGTGCAACCCTGAAAGTCGAAAAGCCTATGTTGATTTCTCAGATACCCAGTACAACCTCTGTTCTGAACCGTCAATCCCGTGTCGACCCCTACATGGATTGCTAGTAACGCGTCCCTGAGAAAAACATAACTGTGAGTCTATTACGTGATTGTTGAGCTGGTTGGGTCTAAGTATGTGACTATCACCTGTTTGGGAAGCCCGTGACTGTATACCCAGTTGACTATTGTGGCCACATAGTGCTAGACTGTGTGTGGCTTGCTGACTAGTGTAAGTTCGTGTTGAGACTATGTGTAACCTCTCTCCAGGTGAGGGAGGTGATTGTTATTGAAGAGACAGATTTTACTAAGCCTGTGAGTGACTCTCTCCAAGTGAGAGAGTGCACAGAGGAAGAAGAGAGCTCCTGGAAGGAACCTTGTAGCTGCCATAGAGCTCGAAGATTTTTGGTCCGGCCTATTGCTGAAGCCCAAGGCAAGGGAGGTTAGCAGCCGAAGGACTGTCTAGGTGACAGAGAAGGTGTATACTCATGGGGTGGGACAGGCATGTGGGGAAGGAGAGTATGTGGGCAGTGAGCATAAGTGGTTCCTAGGAGAGAATCCTCCCTCTTTTACGTGTATTCTTCCAGAGAGAGTTTGTTGGGAAGTGGTTTTCTCCCAGAGAGAGTCTAGCACCAGCTACGGACCTCTGAGACTTCCTGATCCGGCCTGTTGCTGAGACCCAAAGAGGGAGGTGAAGCACCGATGGACTGTTCTTTTGAAGGTGTATACTCCTAGGCGGAGCAGGCATGTGGGGAATGAGAGTCCGTGAGTAGTGGGCGTAAGAAGGCATCCTGGGAGGAATCCTTCCAATTGTCTTGTGTTGTTTTCCTTGTAACCTCAGCCTAGCCTAGGATTCCTTTCCTTGGGGTCGAGCTTAATCCCAGCTCAGGGGTGACCCACTGCTGAGCTTGATGAGCAGCGTGGTCTAAGGCTAGGAGGTTCGTGGAAGGCCTGCACGTGGTTGGTGGAATTACCACCATTTCAAAGATAAGTACTAGACGATGTTTTAATTATGTTTTTCATGTCTGTGTATTTATATTTATCATGTATTATGTTGTGCATATGAATTAATGTTAATTCCATGGATTATTTATGTCAGCAGTAATTTTGTGTTGACTCTGAGTTTAAATGTGTTTAACCTGTTTTAAATGCATGTTATTAATCAAGCATAAAATGATGTTGTTCTGCAAAGTAGCGTCTGCCCGGCCAGTGGGTTGGATGACAGCCAGGGAAGCATTACAGAATGGTATCAGAGCGTTACAGTAGGAAAGAGTGTTACAAAATAATAACTAACGTAAATTAGTTAAAAACATGAATGACAATGTGTGTTACTATATATTTGTTAACATAGATAATTTGAGTTGAATTTGTCGTAAAAGTCATAAATTTTGATATATATCCACCACATTATAATGATTTTTAATAAAAATAAAGTGAATTGGTAAAAATCTTTACTAGCATGCCACTTAAACTAGTGGTTAGAAACTGACATTACATTGGCTAGGATTATAATATTAAATCTTGATTTATTATTAAATCATGCCACTTAAACTAGTGGTTAGAAACTGACATTACATTGACTAGGGTTATAATATTAAATTTTAATTTATTATTAAATCTCACATACATATTACATATTTTTAATTAAAAGATAAAGAAATAAATATCATAATAATTATCAATATGAATAAAGTGAATTGATAAAAATTATATATATATATATATATATATATATATATATGCAATCATCTACAATTTACAAATCCTATGAAACAAATATCAATTAATTTTTATCTATATAAATATAATGTTTTTTATAAATTAATCTCAAAACAATAATTTATATATTAGAAAAATTATATATCCATTTATATTTATAAATTCTTTCATATAAAGATGTATTAAAAATATAATTGAACCATATTATTTCTCTTCTTACGTCTGGATTCTTGAAATGTAATTATCAGGAGGATTGTTGGCAGTATAATTGCCATTTACGAAAACGAGTGGCATTTAGTTTAATATATTTTAGGTGTTGCAACGCTAATATAACTTCTTAGGTGTGTTGGGTTTGATGAAATTTTAATTTGTTATATACCACAATTCAGGTGTATATATTGGGCCTTCTATTTGGGAATAGCATCAGTTGGTTCAATTCAGGTGTATATATTGGGCCTTCTATTTGGGAATAGCATCAGTTGGTTCAACACTGTGAGCTCCAGGACTGTTATTGAAAATTTTCAAGTAAGAGGGAAGTTGGTTGTAGCTTAAATAAACTACGTGGGGTTCAACACCATTATTTATATCAGTTTCTCTGTCATCCTAGCTTAGGGAATCGTTCACTGTACTTGTTTGTAAATTGCATAGTTTCAATCAGGTTTGGGACAAGGGGCAATAACATCAATTATTTTTTTTTATTGATTAGAAATTATCGAATAGAAATTGTTTTTAAATTTGGTAAGACTTTTTTAAGATCAGATTTTGACTTCAATATTGAGAATTTTATCCATGAACTTTACTTAAATTTTAAAACAATATTTGGATCTTCAAAAAATATGAGTGACTCGCCACAAAACCTACCCTCCCAAAAAAATAAAATAATTTGACGTACTATTTATACAACGCGGTCGCCAGTGGAGTAGGTGTAATTTGGGTTGTGCTTCTCTATGTCTCACAGTTAAAAGAAGGGCTGCCAAAGGGCTGCCATAGAAGAAGATGCAAATAAGAAATACATGATTGCATGTACGCTTATCGCTAAGTGTTGTTGGGGAAAATCACCCTACGGACTAGCAAATAGAGTTCAGACTTTGCATGCAGATATGACCGAATAGAAATTACTTTCTACCTTCATCCCTAGATTTAAATCCCCTTTTCTTAGTAAATGCATGGAAATATCAACCTACCTCGTTCCCGACATTTGATGTCGATCCTCCGTTGTGCTTGATTACTTGTTTGCAATACTCCTTCCAAAGCTGACCTGCATCCAAGACAAGCAACAACTATGCATGCATACTACTTATATACTAATGGGTTAGAAATCAAAACATATACTGATCAAACTATAAATAGTTCATGAATTGGGACGGGAAAAGAATTCTCTTTATTACTTAGAATGAGTCAACTTACAAAAGCTGAGACTGGCCACCGCTCCTCGAACCTGATCCTGAGCTCCTCTTATTTTGTCCTTCAACTGCTTTGCTTTGAATTTCCTTTGGCATAAGGAAAAGGTTAAAGGGTTGGGACAATGGAAATACGTAAATGGGCAGAGTTTCTTTGCTATATTTTTCCTCCTTCCAAATGGGACCCCTACCCCTTCTTTTATAGGCTAGAAGGAGCTAGGTATTTGGACGAACCCTCGGCCATGCATGGTCGGGAGTTTCAGTTAACTCACCCATAGCTTTTTGTTCCGTCGACAACTTTCATTTTTTCGTGATTCTGAAGGTCCACGCGGGTTGTAGTGGGCCTGCTAGCGTGGACACTGTAGATCCACGCGGGCTGTAGTGGGCCTGCTAGCGTGGACTTTTAAAAATGTAGTTTTTAGAAGAGTTGTTCAGTAGTTTTTGGCAAAGAAGGGCTATGAGATGGCCTGATGCCAGGTAAGCATGTCTGGTGCAATTTAGGGTTATAACACTAAGTTTCTCAGAAGCTGGGTGAAAGTGAAATTCATCCCAGTTGCCACTAGCTAATATTTCCTTTGGGCAAGAAACGTAGAGTAAGTTACCACAACTTGAAAAAGGTCATGCGCAAGAGAAAAAAATACATTCCTACACTTCCTTTTAGAGAGAAACTCACATATCACTATGTAAAGAATTTTTTTCGTGCATAACAGAATATAAACAGGTGCGATCGCATATCCCAGAATGGTGATGAAACTGTGCCAGTTCATGATTTGCAACCAACACCATGCAGTAGTAGTAATGAAAACCAGGAAACAGTTTCTACAAATACTTCCCCGCAAAAGAAAAAACCAAGACAGAACTACATGAAACAAATGAAAGACACTCCTTTCATTGCATGTGCAATTTGTGAACAATTGAATTTTTCAAAAAATAGTAAGTCTTTCACACCTGATTTGCAAGTAGAATACCTCCACTTGATAGTGCACAATAAACCATTTTCCAGCGGGAAAGTTTGTCTTCCATGCAAACGATCACTTGAAAATGGAAAACTGCCACAGTTTGCAACCCCTAACCGAATAAGATGTAATACATCACTAGCAGATGTAAGTGCACTTACGGAACTTGAGGAGAGATTTGTGTCTCTGCGAATTGCATTTTCTCAAATCAGACCTTGGGGCTATAAACGACCCTAGATGGGCTTAACATGATCAATTATTAATGTGCTTGTTTAGCTAGATGTTGTGCAAAAAACGTTACCACAATTCATTAACAATACAATTACAATCGTTGTGGCTCTGAAAAGACACTTGCGATACAAAAATGTATGTCAGAAAGGAAATGTGTGTGTGCAGGTTGTTATGAAAGCATTAAAGTAATTATGTTCCAGGGCCCTGTACAAAGCAGAGAACATTTGTATAAATGTCAACTGGAACAGTGTTCTCGCAGAAGAACATGGCAACTCTGCAGACACTCTTGAAAATCCTAGCGATTTTGATGCAAGTGATGAATCGAAGAATGAAACCCCTGTTGAAACATTGGTACATGGATTCATTGATTCACAGTGCATTCGTGACTTGCAAGACAAAATTGTCAAAATTGCACCTGCCGAGGGGAAGCGTCCACTTGAAATATTCAAGGACAAATTCATTGAGGAAATGAACTTTCCAATACTCTTCTATGGAGATCCACGTGGCACTGATATTACAAAATGATTCAGTTATCATAAAATAGTTTGATGGGAGTTGCTACATTCAAGTGGTTGCTTCTCCCGTCACATAACAAATTTGTTTTTCAAAACAATGCGCATAATAATAGAGCAATTTTTGTCCTGCATGTGGGTCCGAATAAGAAAAGACCAGTTACAAGGAAGAAAGTTGTTCACCAAGGATGTGAATTACAAAGTAAACCTAGAAAAAATCTTGAAATCGGATATTGGATACATAGATTTCAAAAACATCTACACCTCTCCTCACTATTTGCAACCAAAAAAAAAAAAAAAAATTGCAATGATCCAGCAATTGGGCTCGCCAACATTTTTCGTCACATTTACAAGTGCATAAAATTGTTGGGATCCATTGGTGGCTTCCGTATCTGATCTGCATAGGAACAAGAAACGTAAAAAAGAAATCGTTACACTGGAAAATAACGACATTGACGACCTCATAAGAAACGACCCGATGACATGTACTTGCTACTATAGACATAGAATAAATGCTTTGAGACAATTGATATGCCATGATGAAACATTTTTCAAAAAAATATCGGACTACTTTTTTGTGATTGAATTCCAGAATAGGGGAAATGAACATGACCATGCACGGTTGTGGATAGAGGGTTCACCGGTCTATGGAGCTGATAAAAATTCAGAGATCGAACAATTTGTGGATAAATACATAACATGCAACACAAATCATTTGGATCCATAACTTGTGAAAGTCCATAGACATTACCATACAAGAAGTTGTAGAAAACAAAAAAAACTCGCATTGCAGATACAACTTTCTCGTACCACCAATGAGAGCTACAAGAATCATAGAGCCAGTCAGTCTAGAGGACAATGTTGTTGTTGAGAAATATAAATCCTCGTTCACATTTCTAGAACAAGGAGGATTTGATGAAATGATGAGCTTTGATGCCTTCTTGACACAGGGAAATCTATCAGAAGATGAGTACATCCAAGCCATACAATGTACACTTAGGAAAATGGTGCAAATCGTCGCAACCCTGAAGGCCCGACCCGCCTCACCAGGACCTTCTTTCTCAGAGGCCCGAAGAGTCAAAGAACTCTTCTAACTCCTCTCGGGAGTTCTCACTACCCATAGTTATCTCCTCGCTATCCCCCCTCACTTCTCGGGAAATCAGGTTTCGCAGTATCGCGAAACACACATGCACAGTTCACATGTAAAACAAAATCCCGAACCCCGAAGGTCAACGGGTCAACACTTCCACTTTTTGTCGGGGATCTCCCGATCGGGAAATCGGCACTTGCGAGGCCACAATTTACTTGCGCCGCAAAACTCCGAACCCCGAACACCGGTGACACCTGTCCTCCACTATATCCCGTGGTCCCACGCTGCCACGTCACTTCAGGATTTCGCGGATCGCAAATCCACGATACAAGTTTCCTGGGTGTTGAAAACCCTGAACGTCGAACCCCGATATACTGGGATCTCTCGACACGCGTCCCGTGGAAATCAACAGCTCCCGTAATTTCGGGAAATCACTACTCGCGATTTCAACGAGCACGAAACTCTTGCCTCGTCAAACACCGAATGCCGAAACCCGATGGGCTATGATCCTTCGTGCGCCTATGGGTTAATCCCCTCGCAGCTTCACTGAGATCGAACGGTTCGCGGGGTTTCGCGATTCTCCACAGCGAACACTATCCGTCAATTCTCCACCTTAGAGATTTCTCCTGCTCCAAAGCTTCTCTCAGTTTGAACCCCACCTGGGTCTGTTCCCGCAGTGTGTACACAGGAACTATTCCTCCTGAGCTTCGTCGACTCGCTCCTTCAACTGAAGGTTGGCGCACTCCTTGCGCTCGGCATCTAATCACTCTCGAAGTGTTGGGTTTCCCAGACTCTGTGCACCTCTGCAACAGAAGTCCCACAACTTCCTTTTCTCAGACTAACTGTTGAAATTTCAACCTTGGCCTGCACTTCTCCTGCACGACACGAGTAACCCAATTCGACTTCTGGGCAGATGAGAATGAGAGTTAACTATTGAGCCTCATCAACGCACTCTATGCGGATGAATTCGACTGCACTCTATGCAGGAATCTCATGGCTCAAACGGAGAAACAATTTAAACTCATTCTCCTGTCTTTCATAGATTTCAATAAATCTCTGAAAATACATGCACGGAAAATTCACAGCAAATGCATACAAAGGAAACAAACATCCATAAGCATATAAACACATACACAGAGAAAACAGCACCAGTCATGAAATTGAATCAAAAGATCTTTCTATTAATCCAATCTGTACATGAGGGCTCTCCACAAGTTCTATGCTCTGCTCTACTTGCTCTCAATGAATGAATAATAATCCTTACAATAATACAAAGGAGGGTGCCTATATTCCTTTCTCCCTCTCGAAACCTAAAAACTATCAACTCTACAATGAATTCCTATCTACCAACATTAACTCTAATAAATGCCTTCCTATCTACTTAGGACGAGAGCTTAAAGGCTCAAGGTCCATTTACATATACAAGTGCGCTTCTTTAAATGTGTCTTTATTAAAGAACGGCGCAGCTACATCACGGTGAAATTCAAAAAAGAAGTTTGTTGGCTTGTCCAGCTGTCTTTTCCTTGCTCCACGCGCTGGCTCGCTTGATGAGTTGTGGATGCTCCTGCATCATACTCCTCGGCTCAAAAGATTTCATGGGCTCCTGTCCATGAGCTCCTGCACGGTCTGCCCATGCTTCTGTATGACTGTTTTTGTTTCCCAGCTGGCATCTTCCACTGGGTGATTCTTCCATTTCACCAGGTATTCAAAATACTGCTTTCGCCTGGTCTTCTTGCCCAATCGTTTATCCAGTATGCATTCCATCTGCGGCTTCTGTGCAACTGGTAATTGTTTCTGCCACTGGACCACTGGTTCCTCAGTTCCTGTTTTTGCTTCATCAGCTCTGTAGGGGTATAAATCCGAAACGTTAAAAATCGGAGATATCCCGATGCCATCCGGCAACTCAATTTCATATGCGTTTTCCCCGAACTTTTTCAGGACTTTGCATGGACCAATATTTTTCATCTTGAGCTTGTTGTATGTTCCCCTCGGGAACCTTTCCTTTCTTAGGTGCGCGAGAACCATGTCACCAACTTCAAAATGAAGTTGTCTCTTTCGTTGATCGGCTCTGCTCTTATACTCTTGATTGGACTTCTGCAATCTCTGCCTCACCTTCGCGTGAAGTTCCTGCATTGCCTCAGTGAACTCTTCAGCACGAGCGCTGCTAGTCTCAGCCTGTTCTGACTCCCTGAGCTCAGAAACTCCCCTCGGTTGTGTCCCATACAAAATATGGAATGGACTTCTCCCTGTACTCCGATTCACCAAATCGTTGTACGCAAACTCTGCCTGTGGCAATATCTGGTCCCAACTGTTGTGGTGTTCTGTCACCAAGCTTCTCAATAGATCCCCTAAAATTTTGTTCACCACCTCTGTTTGCCCATCCGTCTGCGGATGATAAGCCGAACTAAATTCCAAATCAGTTCCGATATTTCTCCATAGCGTCCGCCAAAAGTGACCTATGAATTTGGTATCCCTATCCGAGACTATGCTTTTCGGCAACCCATGCAATCTGACGATTTCTTTGAAAAACAAGTTTGCGATGTGCGTCGCATCGCTGGTCTTATGACACGGAATAAAATGTTCCATCTTCGAGAACCTGTCCACCACCACAAAGATGGAATCCACCCCTCGCTGTGTTCTCGGCAAACCCAACACAAAATCCATACTGATTGCCTCCCATGGCCTTTCAGGTATGGGCAATGATTGATATAACCCAACATTTTTCTTTCGGCCCTTTGAATGTTGACATATCCGACACCTGTCAACAAACCTCTTTACATCTGCTCACATGCCTGGCCAATAATACGATTCGCTCAGCTTCGCGAACGTTTTGTAATGTCCAAAGTGACCTGCTAATCCACCACTGTGCTTTTCTCTCACCAAATTCTCCCTCATGGAGCAATTCGGTACGCACAATTGATTGCCCCTGAACAACAATCCTTCCTGGATCATATATTCCAGCCACAGACTCTGATCCCTGAGAACTGGATTCTCAGCTGCTTCGTATGCTTCTACGAAATCTGCATCACCAGCATACATATCTTTTAAATTCTCAAAACCCAAGGTTTTGACCCTGAACTCCTGCAACAGTAAACATTTCCTGCTCAAAGCATCAGCCACTTTGTTAGCAGTTCCTGAAATGTGCTTTATCACAAACGTGAAATTTTGCATGTACTCTACCCATTTTGCATGCTTCTGGTTCAACTTATCCTGTTGACTTACAAACTGCAATGCATGATTGTCACTGTACAAAACGAATTCCTTGGGTATCAAGTAATGCCTCCACTTTTTCAATGCCTGTATAATGGCATAAAACTCTTTGTCATACGTGGAGTATTTCAGCTTTGCGTCATCCAGCTTCTCGCTGTAATATGCAACAGGTCCGTCATCTTGACTCAGGACCCCTCCAACAGCATACCCGCTGACATCACATTTCACCTGGAAGGTTTTCTGAAAATCAGGCAACACCAGAATTGGTTGCTCTGTTATCTTTCGCTTCAGCAGATTGAAGCTTCTTTCAGCCTCGGCTGTCCAATGAAAAACTTTATGCCGCTTCTTCACTGTATCCATCATTGTTGTGCTAATTCCACTGAAATTTCGAATGAACTTTCTGTAGAAACTAGCTAAACCATGGAAGCTCCTTACCTCAAAAACATTCCTCGGCGATGGCCAATTCCTGATCACCTCCACCTTCTCAGGATCCATCTTCAATTCATTTATCGAAATTACAAAACCCAAATAAATGAGTTATGTCTGCATGAACGAGCACTTCTTCAAATTGATCAGCAGCTTCTCCTGCTGTAGTCTTCCCATCACAATGGCTAAATGTTTCAAATGCTCAGCCTTGGTCTTGCTGAAAATTAGTATGTCGTCCAGGTATACGACCACAAACTTGCCAATGAATTCCCTCAGGACTTCATTCATCAGCCTCATAAATGTGCTCGGCGCGTTTTTCAAACCAAACGGCATGACCAGCCATTCGTACAAACCTTCATTTGTCTTGAATGTTGTCTTCCATTCATCTCCTTCTCTCATCCGGATCTGATGATATCCGCTCTTGAGATCAATTTTTGAAAAGTAATTCACCCCACTCAGGCAATCCATCAGATCGTCCATTCTCGGTAGTGGAAATCTGTATCTGATGGTGATCTTATTTATCGCCCTGGAGTCTGTACACATTCTCCAGCCTCCATCCTTCTTCGGACTCGGTACTGTTGGAACAGCACACGGACTGAGACTCTCCCTAACCAGTCCTTTATCCAGCAAATCATGTACCTGTCTTTTGACTTCCTCATTCTCCTGAGGTGTCAACCTATACGCAGCTTTGTTTGGTAAACTTGCTCCGGGTATGAGGTCAATATGGTGACTCACACTCCTCATCGGTGGCAACGAACAAGGTAGTTCGTCCACGATGATATCAGCGAACTCTCCCAGCAGTTCCTGAATCTCGTCTGGCAAGTCATCCACTCTTGTGCTTGTCAGGACAATTCTCGGCTTCCTGACAACAAAGAACTGTGGATCTTCATTCCTTTCCATCTCTGTGAGAAGTTCCTTCCCACTCATAAGAAGTATCGTGTTGTTTACTTCTGGCTTCGCTTCCTTATCCTTTATCGAAAGTAATGTATGCAACCTCCCATCCTTCTCCAAGGTGTATGTGTTCATTCTCCCATCATGAACAACATTTCGGTCGTACTGCCATGGTCTTCCCAATAATACATGATAGACATCCATGGGAATGACATCACACAGAATCTCATCCTTATATTCACCCATTTTAAATTTAACCAAGCATTGTTTCGTAACACATACCTGGTGTCCTTTCTGAAGCCATGACACTTTGTAGGGACTTGGGTGATTGGTCGTATCCAGCTCCAATTTCTCCACCATCTCGGTCGAAACGAGATTATCGGTGCTTCCGCTGTCCACTATGACCTTTCATTTCCAGCCCTTGGTCTTGCAAGTCGTCTGGAACAGTCTGCATCTCTGAGCTGTATCTTCCACCTCTTTCTCAGGAGTTAACAAAATTTTATGCACCGTCAGTGACTTCCCACTTCCGGTGTCTTCATCCTCATCATCACGCCTCTGCGCCTCAGTGATGTGAGCTTCTCCTCTTTCCATCTTCCTGTCTGGACAATCCACAGCCTTGTGTCCATCCTTTCCACATGTAAAACATGTGATGATTCCTCCACGGCCTCTTCCTCTACCTCGGGTATGAGGAATAGCATTGGCGTCAGCATATCCACCACCCTGCTCCGTATGCTGCCTCCTCGGCTCAGCATATTTCTGCCTTGGCTGTGAGGTTCCACCTCTCTCAACCTTTCCCTGAGGTCTCTGCCATTCCTCCTTGGGCTTCTGAGTTCTTTCTTGGGCAATTGCCTTGCCTCTGGGCTGACTCCTGCCTCGCCCTAGCTGACCTTGCTTGCGACTCAGCTTCTCTTCGGCTTTCAGAGCCATCTGGTACACATCCTCAACTGTTCGGATGGTAACCATGCTTAGCTCATCCTGAATATCATACCTCAATCCATTCAGGTATCTCGCCACCTTTTCGTCATCACTCTCCCGATGACCTGCTCGAATGTTGAGCCTGTAAAATTCCTCGGTGTACTCTTTCACCGTCATCAACTTCTGTCTCAGGTTCTGCATGCGCCTGAACAGTGTGATCTGATAATCTCTGGGGATGAATTTCGCTTTCATCTTGGCGATCATCCTATCCCAGCTTTTAATTTTTTGTTTTCCTTTGCAGCGCCTATCAGCCTGCAATTCATCCCACCATAAGGTTGCATGTCCTTTTAGCTTTGTAAAAGCGTGCCTTACCTTCTTGTCCTCTTTGATATCTTCGTAATCGAAGTAGGTATCGAGTGCTCGGATCCAATCCAGCAACTCCTCTGCATTTAGACTCCCCTCACATACGGGAATGTCCATCTTGGTCTTCGAGCTCATCCTAGAAATGGCTCTGATCAACCTTTCGGTTGAGGCATCCTCTGCTGTGACCTCTTCAGCATCATGTCCAGCTTCCTCTTCTACCTCGGAATCGCTGAACTCTCCAGCGCCGACTCCGCGTCACTGATTTGTTTCCATCTCTTCGAGTCTCGCCCTGAGATCTCGTATCTGTCGCTCCATCTCTGGATTTCCTGCTGGTCAACCCCTTCTTCGGGCATCCCTGTCTTCTCGATCAGGTGAGTGCCTCTCTCTTCTGGGCAGCATAATGAATCTCTATCTCTGCTACAGAAAGCAAAGATACTCCCGCTCTGATACCACTTGGTGCAAATCGTCGCAACCCTCAAGGCCCGACCCGCCTCACCAGGACCTTCTTTCTCCCGGGCCCGAAGAGTCAAAGAACTCTTCTAACTCCTCTCGGGAGTTCTCACTACCCACAGTTATCTCCTCGCGATCTCCCCTCACTTCTCGGGAAATCGGGTTTCGCAGTATCGCGAAACACGCATGCACAGTTCACATGTAAAACAAAATCCCAAACCCCGAAGGTCAACGGGTCAACACTTCCACTTTTTGTCGGGGATCTCCCGATCGGGAAATCGACACTTGTGATGCCACAATTTACTTGCGCCGCAAAACTCCGAACCCCGAACGTCGGTGACACATGTCCTCCACTATATCCCGTGGTCCCACGCTGCCACTTCACTTCGGGATTTCGCGGATCGCGAATCCACGATACAAGTTTCCTGGGTGTTGAAAACCCCGAACGTCGAACCCCGATATACTGGGATCTCTCGACACGCGTCCCATGGAAATCAACGGCTCCCATAATTTCGGGAAATCGCTACTCGCGATTTCAACTAGCACGAAACTCTTGCCTCGTCAAACACCGAATGTCGAAACCCAATGGGCTATGATCCTTCCTGCGCCTATGGGTTAAACCCCTCGCAGCTTCACTGAGATCGAACGGTTCGCGGGGTTTCGCGATTCTCCACAGCGAACACTATCCGTCAATTCTCCGCCTTAGAGATTTCTCCTGCTCCAAAGCTTCTCTCAGTTTGAACCCCACCTGGGTCTGTTCCCGCAGTGTGTACACAGGAACTATTCCTCCTGAGCTTCGTCGACTCGCTCCTTCAACTGAAGGTTGGCGCACTCCTTGCACTCGGCATCTAATCACTCTCGAAGTGTTGGGTTTCCCAAACTCTGTGCACCTCTGCAACAGAAGTCCCACAACTTCCTTTTCTCAGACTAACTGCTGAGATTTCAACCTCGGCCTGCACTTCTCCTGCACGACACGAGTAACCCAATTCGACTTCTGGGCAGATGAGAATGAGAGTTAACTATTGAGCCTCATCAACGCACTCTATGTGGATGAATTCGATTGCACTCTATGCAGGAATCTCCTGGCTCAAACGGAGAAACAATTTAAACGCATTCTCCTGTCTTTCATAGATTTCAATAAATCTCTGAAAATACATGCACGGCAAATTCACAGCAAATGCATACAAAGGAAACAAACATCCATAAGCATATAAACACATACACAGATAAAACAACACCAGTCATGAAATTGAATCAAAAGCTCTTTCTATTAATCCAATCTGTACATGAGGGCTCTCCACAAGTTCTCTGCTCTGCTCTGCTTGCTCTCAATGATAATGAATAATAATCCTTACAATAATACAAAGGAGGGTGCCTATATTCCGTTCTCCCTCTCGAAACCTAAAAGCTATCAACTCTACAATGAATTCCTATCTACCAGCATTAACTCTAATAAATGTCTTCCTATCTACTTAGGACGAGAGCTTAAAGGCTCAAGGTCCATTTACATATACAAGTGCGCTTCTTTAAATGTGTCTTTATTAAAGAACGGCGCAGCTACATCACGGTGAAATTCAAAAAAGAAGTTTGATGGCTTGTCCAGTTGTCTTTTCCTTGCTCCACGTGATGGCTCGCTTGATGAGTTGTGGATACTCCTGCATCAAAAAACAACACTTTTCCTTAAACGAAAACTCTCCCATATTTGGAACAACAGTTTCTCCAAGGACATTCTAGTTATGTGGAAAGAAAATACAGATGCGCAGTACGTGCTGAATGCATATGCTACAGCATCGTACTGTACCTCGTATATGACAAAAATTGACAAATCTATGACAAGTGCATTCAGAAGAATATGCAAAGAACATAAAAGAAGTCATATTGATGCCATACAAATGATACAGACACTTGGAAATACATTTTTTAATCTTCAACAAATGTCTGCTCAGCAAGAATTTCACATTGCACTTTCCTTGCCCCTCACTTGTAGTTCAAGAAAATGTGTTTTCATAAACACATATTCACTTGAAAAACGCACATTTGTTCTTAGACCGTCGATTTTGCTGCAACAAGAGCCTGACAATTCAGAGGACCTGGTATGTCGCTCTATTATTGATTATTACATTCAGCGTCCATCTCCTATTAGGAATATCTTCTTAGCAGAATTCATATCACATTACAAAAAAGTGGTGCACCCATATCAAAAAGAAAAAAACCCTCTGTCATACAGTTTGTCAAATACAATAAACATTGTGACTATGAAAACTATTGTAGAGAAAAAATGTTGTTGTACATTCCGTTCGATGAAAACGATGATACATTAATACATAACTTCTCTACATGGGAGGTTGTGTATGTTGCATCTGAGACTATAGTGCACATCAATGAAGCTAGATTTACCAACAATGTTAATCCAACATGGGGCGATCTAGAAGTTGCACTTAATGACCTAGAAAACCCTCACAATCACGATGACACATTCAAAAATCCAAAAACAACCAAAACTCCTTCCAAGTCCTATGACTTACAAGAGGATTTTCCTTGTCCTCCAACGGCTGGAAGTGAAAAACGTATCAATTTTGGTTTTCGAGTTACAAAACATCCTTTCCTAATTGAAAATAATGAATAACACAGAATAAGACGTCTGTTGAATCGCGAACAACAAACAATTCTAATGGACATCGCTCTTAAAAACGCTTGAAAATGAACATTCATGTGCACGTGTTCCTTATAGGCGGAGCAGGAACAGGCAAGACATTCATAGTGAAAGCATTGTTCCAAATGCTTATACGAATCTATGATTCAAACAATTCCCCTGATCCTATAAAACTAAAGGTCTTAATAGTTTCATACATAGGAAAAGTTCCATACAATGTTGGTGGAACAACAGTCCACTCTGCATTTTTAATGCCTTTTAACAAGTCACAGTTTCTTCCACTTAGCAAGGAAATGTTGGATACATTATCTAAGCTTTATAAGGAACTCCAACTTGTCTTTATAGATGAAAAATCTTTGATTGGGAGTTGGTTCTTGTATTCCATTAACAACCGACTAAGAAGCATAAAACATGTGCAGACGAAATACTTTGGAAACATTGACATGATATTCTGTGGGGATCTTTACCAGGCACAGCCAAACATATATATATGTGTGTGTGTGTGTTTCTTTAAATTTCCAGGAATATGTAACACATTTCATTATTTTTTATATAAATGTCATAAAATTGTGTTCACTACTTTTTTTGTACTCAAACGTGTAGAGAGTATGTCATTTCTTGCATCTTGACCACCTGTCCTTCATACTTTTTCCACAAAGGCCCTTAAAATTAAAATACTCCGCAAGTCTGCTTGTCAATTTGTATATTACGGAACTATGGGTGATCTTTGTAGGCCATGGAACAACAAACGCTCAATTTTCAGTCTGCCAGCTCCACAACCCGCGATCCAAAAACTGTCTCGGTATCGAATGAGGGCTCCGTGCAAATATGGAATGAGGGCTCTGTGCATGCTGTACAAAATATCATCTCCATAATTTATAAAAGTATATATTTCGTATGTATAAAAGTAAATATCTACTTTAAAAAATTGCATATTTTCTATGTATAATTTATGGTCTCCAAGAACCTTAAATTTGATACATTTCAGTTTCTTGTATCCACGAGCCCCCGTTTTAAAGAAAACTAATTCGGGAATGTTATTTATTTGGTCCTTTTTTCCACCGCCCTATGTAACAGATATTGACACTATATTTTTTGTGCTTTTGTCGACCACCGTATGTAAAACCTATGTAAAGAAAATTAATTTGCGAATGTTAAATTTTTGGGACACAAGCCCCTTAAAATTCAAATAGTCTGGAGGTCTCATTGTCAATTTTTATATCATGGAACAACAAAAGCCCGAATTTCAAGTCCCGATCCCGAGAACCCACGATCCAAAAACTGGCTAAGTATGGAATGAGGGTTCTGTCCATGCTCTAATTCGGGAATGCTATTTTTTTCTTTTATTTTATGTGTTCCTAGATTTTTATAGAGAGTATGTATACAGAGTTACGTATTTTCTATGTATAGTTTATGGTCTCCAAGATCCTATAATTTCATAAATTTCAATTTCTTGTGTGGATGAGTCCCTGTTTTAAAGAAAACTAATTCGGGAATGCTATTTATTTGCTCCTTTTGTCGAATGCCCTATGTAACATACATTGGTACTATACTTTTTGTCCTTCTTTCCACCAGCGAATGTAAAACTTATGTAAAGAAAACTAATTCGTGAATGCTAAATTTTTTTAACACGAGCCCCTTAAAATTCAAATAGTCAGCAAGTTCAATTGTCAATTTGTATATCGCGGAACTAGTAGTGCTATTTGTAGGACACGGAACAACAAAAGCCCGCTTTTCAAGACCTCAGCCCAAGAACCCGCCATCCAACATATTTAAAAAGGAAAACTATTTCGGGAATGCTAAACTTGTTTTAATTAATTATAAATAATTTTGTTGATAGAAAAATAAATTATTGAGTTTATTATTTCAATTTGGTTATTCAACATGAGTCCCTTCAAATTCAAATACTCTGCAATTCCGATTGTCAGTATGTATATCGCGAAACTCTAGGTTCTATTTGTAGGACTAGGAACAACAAAAGCTCGCTTTTTAGGTCCCCAGCGCGAAAACCCGCCATCCAAAAACTAGCTAAGTCAAGAACCCGCTCTTTTAAAGAAAACTAATTCGGGAACGCTATTTTTTTCATACTTATGTTCACTAGCCTATGTAAAAGACGTCAGTACTATTTTGTTTTCTTTTTTTGTCCACCAAGATATGTAAAAAGGAAAAGTAATTTGGGAATGCTAAACTTGTTTTAATTAATTATAAATCATTTTATTGATAGAAAAATAAGTTATTGAATTTATTATTTCAATTTGGTTATTCGACATGAGCCCCTTCAAATTCAAATACTTTGCAAGTCCAATTGTCAATATGTATATCGCGGAAATCTAGGTGCTATTTGTAGACCACGAAACAACAGAAGCCCAATTTTCAGCCCGCGAGTCCGAGAACCCATGATCCAAAGATTCAAATAGTTCGCAAAGCAGCTTGTCAATTTGTATATCGCCGAACCCAGGGAACAACAGAGCCCTAATTTTCAGCCAGCAACCCTAACAACCCGGAATGAAGCTTTCGTGCATGCTCTATATATCTACTTAATCAAATTACATATTTGATTTTTGTAGGCCACGGAACAACAGAAGCCCGATTTTCAGCCCACCAGCCCGAGAACCCGCGATCCAAAAATTCAAATAATCCACAAGATCGCTTGTCAATTTGTATATCGTCGAAGTGTCAGTCCTATTTGTAGGCCACAAAACAATAGGTCCCCAGCCCGAGAACCCGTGATCCAAAAACTAGCTAAGTCAAGAACCTGCGATCCAAAAACTAGCTAAGTCAAGAACATGCTCTTTTAAAGAATACTAATTCAAGAACGCTATTTTTTTCATACTTATGTTCACCAGCCTATGTAAAATATGTTAGTACTATTTTTATTTCTTTTTTTGTCCACCAGCATATGTAAAAAGGATAACTAATTCGGGAATGCTAAACTTGTTTTAATTAATTATAAATTATTTTATTAATAGAAAAATAAATTATTGAGTTTATTATTTCAATTTGGTTATTCGACACGAGCTCCTTCAAATTCAAATACTCCGCAAGTCTGATTGTCAATATGTATATCGCAGAACTCTAGGTGATATGTGTAGACCATGAAACAAAAGAAGCCCAAATTTCAGCCCGCCAGTCCAAGAACCCATGATCCATAAATTCAAATAATCCGCAAAACAGCTTGCCAATTTGTATATCACGAAACTCACAAAACAACAAAAGCCCAATTTTCAGCCCGCAACCATGAAAACCCGGAATGAATCTTTCGTCCATGCTCTATATATCCACTTAATCAAATTACATATTTGATTTTTGTAGGCCACGAAACAACAGAAGCCCGACTTTCAGCCCACCAGCTCGAGAACCCGCGATCCAAAAATTTGAATAGTTCGCAAGACCGCTTGTCAATTTGTATATCATGGAACTCTCGGTGCTATTTGTAGGCCACGGAACAATAAAATCCCAATTTTCCAGTAACAAACATTACCACTATTTTTTCTGGTTTTTGCCCATGTACCCATGTACTTCAACTTCCTGCCCACGTGTCTCATGAATTTAACTTCAGCTCGCTCGAGGCAGGGCACCATTACTCTCAGTGCGCTCTGCTCTGCCTTCACATCCTTTCGACGGACCTCGTTGGGCCTTTACTCTGCGTGTGCGATCATTTATGGAACCTCACCAACTCCCAAGCCTATTTCAATTGCTCCAGTGGCTCCAGATGGCTCATTATTTCTTGATTTTTCTTCTCAGAGCTCGACCTCCTACCCAACCTTTCCATGCTCTACTTTTGTCCTCTCCTGCTATGTTTCTAGCACAATTTCTCTCTCCCACTATCCCGGAGATGCCTCGGCTACGAGGGAAGTCGAAACATGGGTCAGCCTGCAAGCTAAACAGGCCTCGCCTTGTCCTCTGTCCCCCGCCTACTCTCTCACTACTATCCTCCTCCTCTTCCGCCACCTCGTCCTCATCCCTAGCGCAGTCCACTCAAATTCCCACTTCTCTCCCACCCCTTGCTGCGTCCCTTGCCAACAACATGGAGGCGTTGGACTGCTCAGGGGCCTCACTCGACTACAACCCGGGACCTTTGCACAATTCAACATCAATTTTACACCCAGGCCCTTCGGCTCCTCCCAACTCTCCGGCCACCCAGTCGCTTCAGGACCAACCTCACGACGCCCAATTTTAGATGGATGGTCCGGAAGCCAGACAAAATTCGCGACGACAACCTCAATCTCGAGCCGATTCCAACGCTGACCCAAAATGTGAGTGGCAAATAGGCCTTGCACTGGTGCAGAGTCTGGTATTCGACCTACGTCAGGACATGGACGACCTCCGGTTCTGCCTAGAGACCCTGGACACCAAAGCCTCTCAACTCCTGCAGTTTCTCTTCACGTTACAGAGCACTCATCACCTCCCACCAAAGGCAGGCCAAACAACAACAGCCCAACCAGCAACAACCTTTGCACCAGTGTTGGCACTGGAAACTTTGGTCCACGCAGAGATAGACCGCGAGGAGCAGAGGCTCCCATCATGGCCGGAGGAGGCCTAGAAGGAAGAGGATGTGCCATCATAGACCGAGGATGCCATGCATCTGGACTGGACACCAGTCGACGAGGAGCCGCCTCCTCCTGGAGACACGACATTTGACACCTTCTGCATGGCCGTGTCGCCGCACTATAGACCATATCGGTGATCTGTCTCTTGTTTTACTCTGTTGTTTTTTCATGTTCATGCTGACCTTTCATGCATTTGTCCATGGTTATTATAGTTATGTTGTCTACACTTTCCACAGTTGTAACGGCCACCCTTACGGGCCAGAGTTTTGAACTCTTTTTGCGTCAGTAACAGTCTAGACTTCATTTATGAAACAGTTCGGCTGGTTGAGCTAGTTTCTCCTCAGGGAAGCTCAATATTTACAGCTTGACACCATGGAAATTCTCTGTAGTCCTTCATTTTGACAGACTTTTATACAATCTTACTTATAATAAAAAATTATTGAATACAATTTAAATAATTGTGTATACTATTTATTAAATAGAACATGTTATAGCGTTACATAAATTACTATAAATATTCATACAATGTAATAATATTATGTATATCACTCAACACGTTGGACGTCATGAACCCGCAACTCCATATTTGTTTGGTGCATTTCTATAAATTACTGTCTCATGTATATGACCGAATTGTTGGGTGCAAAATGTATATGACGGAAGTGTTGGGTGCAAAATGTATTTCACAGCACAGGGTGGCCATAAAAAATGAAAAAAGTGAACCCGTTACTTCGCCAACCCAAGACTCCACAATTGTTGGGTTACATTGCTTATGCATTAAATATTTCATGTACTATCAAACTTAGATCCTAGGAACCTTCGTTCATGTACCAGACATTAATATTTTTTGATAAATTTCAAATAAAACTAGTTCATGTACCAGACATTCTGCATGAATATCACGTGTACTGCAACTTGCGGCCCATGCATTTACTCCCCTTCTAGCTTGGCAGGGACTACGCTGCCATGCAACACTTGTTTATGTCGATTTGGTTGTCATCGTGAGCGAGGGAATCATTCACTATACTTTCTTTTCAATTGTATAGTTTCAATTGGGAAGGGAAAATGAGCAATCATATTAATTATTTTTTATTGAGTAGAAATCTGAAATTAAGTAATTATATTAATTTTTTTTTATTGAGTGGAAATCAGAAATTGTCTTTAGTTTTATGGAAATTATTTTTAAATTTGGTAGATTTTTTGTTTGAAATGTTTTCTCTATTATTCGCCTAAGCCCACCCTCATATAGTGGGATAATAATAGAAAAAACAGAATACCCTCATATATGAGGGTGGCTGTGAGGGTGGGAGGAATAATAAAGAAAACATAATATGTTTTAGCTATTCCTCCCCCACTTCATTATTGAGAATTTTAATCAAAAACTTTATCTATATTATATATATTGGAAATCACAAGATTTAATGGGATTTTTAATTATAGATGGGTTTTTAATGACAACAATCATTCCTCCCAACCATCCAAGCAAAACCCAATTGACTTCCCTTCTTGCATGACAAAATAAGATTACTATTCATTAAAAAAATTGTTTAGGATAATAATAATAATAATCTATTTTTAAGGTCAACACCAAAGACAATGGACCCCCTTCACCAGACGATTTAGTCTAGGGAGGTATTCCCTACCCCCTATAAGGGCGTCCTTCTAAGTTTTGACATTTTTCCCTAAAATGTGATAATATAAATGTGGACCAAATCACAATTTTCTGTTATTTAAATTGCATTTTTTAATGTATAAATAGATTCAACATACTGAAAAATCAATAAAATACTCAAATTATACAAACTTAATCATTGTAATCCTCAAATCCAACAATTTCTAACTACATTTAGAACAAAATTAAATCAAAATATTACCTAAAAAATCAACTCGCTCGGTAGGAGACAACACTTCGGGTTAAAAACCCTATCTCAGCCCATTAATATTGCACAAGCAATTTTCCTTTAAAAAATTAGATTGTACAATGATTAAAATATTATTACATATTTTTGAAATATGATCGAACTTTTGTTTTGATGCATTTACAGTGTGCTTTATATCAACAAACTTTATTCATGTCATTAGTTTTAGTAATTTTAATTTTTTTTTAATTTTTTTAATATAAAATTTTTTTTAATATTTTATTATTGTAATTAATATATTTTGAAAAAGTGTAATCATGGTAATCAAGAAATTTTATAACTTATAAATATTAAATGATTTTATAAATTAAATTAATATTAAATATTAAATGATTTTATAAATTAAATTAATTATTTTAGTAAAAGTGATTAATACATGTTAATAGAAACCAAAGGTAGAAAATGGCCCTATCAACCATAAGCAACGAAAAGAAAGTATCTTTGTCGTCTCTAACAACATGCTAACATTATTAATAAGTGTTGATTTCTGGCTATATTGTCGTCTGTATTTTTGTGGAGGAACAGTTGAACTAATATATATAAAAAAAAACTTGGAATAGATTGTCCAACACTTTGGATAGTCCAGGACCCCAATATTAGTATCTTTTGGAATTTTCTTGCGTATAGCATGAGGCTTGCGTATTGGGCCAAAAAGGCTCAGAGAAGTTGGAACATTGATACGGACTAGTTGGTTGGACGTTCGTGGGTTCAGTGTGGGGAGTTCTTTTTGGAACATTCATACGGACTAGTTGTTTGGACTCTACACCTGCGCAGGTTCCGTGTGGGGAATTCTCTTTGGAACACTGATACGGAGTAGTTGGTTGGACCTTCGCGGGTTCAGTGTTTGGAGTTCTTTTTAATAAAAAAAGATAGTATTGCTGACGTGTTAGTGTGAGAGAATGTAGGTCTCCCGAAATAGTATCGCAGGGTAAGTTAAATGGCATGGAGTGGGTGAGTAGGTTAATTTTGTACTATTTTTTAATTAGATGATTTAATAAGTAAACTTATTTATGGAAAAAACGATGATTTAATAAGTAAACTTATTTATGGAAAAGAAATCGTGGGAAAGGTGAAACCCATTTACTTTCGAAAAAAAACAACATTGAATTAACAATGATAGACGATGTTAATGTTATGTGTATACTCTCTTAAAAAGCAACAATGATTAGATGTTAATGTTATGTGTATACTCTCTTAAAAAGCAACAATGATTAAATATATTAATGTTATGTGTATATCTTCTTAGTTTTTGGTGTCACCCTATTTTCCATCAAATATAATTAAGTCATCATAAATGTAACATATTCTTCCATCAAATATAGTTAAGACATCATAAATGTAACCTCCTCAAGAGAAGAGGAAGGTCCCCTTGGACCTTTGGAATGGAGAGTTAAAGGGATTTGGCTCTTAAAAATAAAATGATTTTTTTTAAAATAAAATTGTTAAAAGATATAAAAAGAAATAATTTTTATATTTATTTAATTAAAATATATATATATATATTAGAAAATGAAAAACCTTGTTGATTTGTTGAATAGTCTCCACTACATGATTGGTGGCTCGACTTGACTAGAATTTCTCTTGTGGTGCGGCGGATTTCCTAGCTCCCACATGGTGAGCTACATTTCATAAGAATATTGGTATTCAATGAATTAGAATTGGCATTGCTTGATTTGTTGGGTCGATTATTTACTAGGAGTTGAATACTACAAGATCAACTTGGTATAACTTGTGGACTGGTGAAGATAGAATCCTTGTTTGTGGTCGACTTCCATGTCGAAACATTTCTTTCTTCAAACCAACATTTGCATATTTGGTGCTTTTCTTCTTGCATTCTATCAATGATGGGTATGCTTGATGAAGATGAAGTCTTGGTTCTTTAGAAATGGTAGGAGATTCATGAGAAAAAGGCCATTAACTTGGAAGAATCTCATAATCAACTTCGTACATAGATTGTTGACTTACAGATTGTCATTGCATAGTTGCAGACTAAGAATCGATGATTGAATAATGAATTGGAGACAACCCACAAACATTTAGAAGATGAGGCTACCCCCTTTCAAATTGTTCTTTTACTGCACTTTGATGAGAAATCTAAGAACGTTGTTGACCTAGAGCGAATAATGAAGACTATTTTCCAGGATATTATAGATGAATTTGGCACTAAATCAGATCTTCTCAATGATCTAGAGAAGGAAGTGAAAACTCGTTCTCATATAGAAAATGTTTTCTTGAATACAAACATTTTTAGACTAGAAGAATCCAATACCCATCTAGCAAATGAAGTTTTCCATTTACAGGCCTTTATTGAAGGGATTCGTGAAGAATTTTCTCCTCTTGAAGAAGATAAAAACCACCTATTTGATTAATATCAGGCTTTGCAAGAAGATTAAGATGCCTTATTGTTGTAGTTGATTTAGAAGGATAAGACTATTGAGGGCTTCTAGGACTACAAAGAGAACCTTGAGGAAGAAGTTCGTTGACTACAAGATTTTGAGAAGAAGAATGTCATTGAATTGTTAAGCTCACCTATTCCTTCTTCCACCCTTGATACTCTTTTTTGTAAGAAGACTAATGATTGCATTTTTTTCTCTCAGCTTTGAAAAACACACTATAGGTATTGGGTCCCGACTACTGAGAAATATGGGATATACCAGATGAGCACTTGGGAAGAATGGATAGGGAATTGCTATTCCTATTACACCTGAGATGAAGTCACAAAGAACAGGTCTTGGATATGATATTGTTGTTCCCTCCCTGTCTACACCTAGCCTTGTTGCGACCAGGGAAGTTTTATTTGTTGCAGGAGGAGTTCAAATTGTTTTGTAAGAAGAGCAACCTATTATTGATTGTGTTGAACTGATCATTGAGTTGGCTATTCCTAACACACTAGAATTTGAGCATGTTGTTACATATGACATTGTTGCTAATATTCCATGTTGTTATATTCATGTAAGTGAATTGGACCCTGATCCCACTTCTTTTGATCAGTCAACATAGAAATATCTGCTCTATCGTCATCCTCTCCATAAAAATTGAAGGAATGAAAACAATGCTTTCATATCTTTGCAGAAGAGGCATGAAAGAAAGAAATCGTATTCTATGTATCAATGGATAATTGTTGTTTGCTCAAAGTGCAAAATTGAATTATTCAGTTAGACAGGTCTAATGTAAAATTCATGGGTGAATTTAAATATGTCATGGATAAGACTAGCTTCAAATCCTCATGCCTGCCAATTTATTGACATTGTTGTTGTTGAGAATCTCAAAGCTTATGATTTGTTGCTAAGCAAAGACTAGTCAAAAAGGTTCTAGGGTTATTTTGTCACTTGCAAGTCTCATTCATGGATACCATAGAAAGGAAGGATGAATCAAATAAGGATAGATAGGGAATCCCACATGAAACACATGATTACAGAGTTAGAAGGTTATAATGAATCAATCAACTTCTCTCATTAGATTTTAAGCAATTAGTTTTTGGAAATTAACTTTGGTTGCCATAAATATTATTGATCACCCCTTCAATCAAACATATAGTCTGAGCTCCTTCATTGCACTCAGATTGATGCTAATGAATGTGTAGTAGTATATTTAGCTAGTAGTAGTTCATATGATGTAGATGTAAATACTAAAATTTCGACTTTGTTCTTTGGTGGTTTTGGGTGACAAGAAGGAGCTGAGGGAAGTTTCATTCTCATTGATCCACATAAATGAAAGATTGTGACTTCCTGCCAATTAGAGTTTGAGTGCACCAACAACACAGTTGTATGAGGTATTGATTCAGGGTTTAAGAAATGCCATTGACTTGAAGGTAAAGTGATTAAAAGTTTCTCGTGACTCAAAAGTCATTGTTAGACAAGTAAAAAATTCCATGCACTTTTTTCCCCTCACTTAAAAGGTTATCAACAAGAGGTTTGGAAGTTGATTGATCATTTCAATGCATTTAATATCACTTATATTCGTCAACCAAAGAATGTTGTTTCTGATACTTTAACTAATGCAACTTCAAGATTTTACCCTATGAATAATGGTTTCTCTATTGAGTTTATTTTTATGCCCTCAATGCTAGATAATATCACCAGCTATAGGGTATTCACTAATGATGAACAAATAGCTAAATTCTTTACCAATCTAGAGACCTTGAAGGATAATTTCATAAATGATGAGGAACACAAAAGTGTTATGTAGAACTACAAAAACCACTTGGATAGCTTCAAAGGTATACCAATACCTCAAGGAGATTTGACTCTGAAACAACTATTTGTTCTACAAACAAGGTTTCAATCAACAACTAATGTGAAGACGAGTCTAGTTATTCGACAAGTCATGAGTTAGTCAACCTAGGTACCCAAGAAAACCCCCAAAACATCAATTTGGGAGCTCAAAAGTTGAGAATTATGCTTATATCTAGTTGTTTACAAAATACAAGGATGTCTTTGCATGGACATACGGGAATATGCAGATGATGACACATAATCAGACAACACATCATTCCTCTAAAATAATATGGAGAGCCTTTTCAACAAAAGCTACATAAAATTCATCCGACTCTAGAACCACTATCACATAAGGAAATGAAGAAAATTTTGGATGCCAAGATCATTTTAAAGTTCACCATTTATCCTGGGTGGCTATTCTAATAGATATCAAAAAAAGGTTCCAGGAAATCAAACTATGTGTGGATTTCCACAATTTAAATCAAGCGTCTGAAAAAGATAACTACCGTGTTCCTTCAATGGAACAAATCCTACAAGTTGTTTATAGTTATGAGATGTTCTCTTTAATATACGAGTTTTATAGCAACAATAAAGTTTTGGTATTCGAATATGATCTATTGAAAACTACCTTCCGTACGAAGTGGGGAAAGTATGCATATTGAAGGATTCATTTTCGATTGGAATAAACATAGGTGTAATGTTTTGATGTACCATGGATATAGTATTCAAAGGATTTATTATTCATAATGTTGTATTCTACCTCAATGATGTTGTTGTTTATTCCAAAAAGAGGTTTGTTCATCTTCCCCACCTGAAGCGAATTTTTGAAATACGTTAGAAGTCTGGTATATCTCTAAATCCCAAGAAAACCATGTTTGTTGTTTTAGAAGGAAAACTTCTCAAGAACATCATCTATAAGGATGGGATTTCTATGGATCTAGAATGAACCAAATCCATAATGCAGATTCCATTTCCCAACAATAAGTAGTTTATGTAGTCTTTTTTTGGAAAGATAAATTGTCAAACCCCTTCAGTAGATGATAAAAAAAGAGTTGCAATTAAAATGGAATTTTGTTGGAAAGAAGACTTTTGAAAAGTAAAGGCTACCATGTTTGTAGCACTGACGTTGCACAATGAAGACTTCAATAATTATTTTTCTTTGTACACATTTCTATATGATCATTCACTTGCAATAGTTCTCAAACATCAGGATGAGAAAGGGATTGAGTGTCAAATTTAATTTACGAGCATTAATCTACAAGGAGATAAACTGAATTCCCTAGCGACCAATAAAAACATATTCATTGTTTATAAAACAATCAAACTATTCATACCTAACATTCTAAAAAAACATACTGAGGTGATAGTGCCCCACCCAACCATCAGGTCACTGCACCTATATAAATAACTCAATGAGAGAAGAGGGAACTAGATAATAGTTATCCAGGAGTATGATTTAGAGTTCAAACTTGCAACCATATTCAGAGGTAAAGGTTTTTTAAGAATGGAAAGAAAAGAATTAGACCCAGTTGATTCATCAAAAGAAGGTTGGGAAAATGAAATATCACTCTACATGCAAGTGGTTCAATATGTTCTCACTCAAATAGATTCTTGGTATAATGACCAAAAGCAATATATGCAACATGCCACTCCTCTTACTGATCTGAATTCCAGGAAGAAGAGAGCACTAAGCCTCAGATCATCACAATACCAACTTATCAATGGCATTCTATTCAACAAAATCTATGATGGTGTATTTCTCAAATGTCTTGAGAATATGATACTAATAAAGTCCTTACAGAGTTACATGATGAACCTATTGGAGGACATTTTTCTAGCAAGATGACAACTCACGATATTTTGAGAGAAAGATTATTGAAAAATGGTGTTTAAATATGTCCACACATATGTTATAAAATGTAAAACATGCTAGAAGTGCATTGGCAAGGAGAAGAAACCAACAATTCCTTTATAATGGGTCAATGTTGAAGAGCCTTTTGAGCAATGGGGTATGAATGTCATCGAAAAGATCAATCCAAATTATTCCAAAATACACAAATACATCCTAACTACAACATACTATTTTACACAATGGACTGAGGTTGTACTACTGACTAATATAAATGACATTGGTGTGATTCAATTTCTAGAGCATCATCTAATTACTAGGTTTGGCATGCTAACTACTATTGTTTTATATAATGTCACTTATTTTTTATTCTTTAAATTCAATTGAGTTTGTTTTAGATAAGGGGATCATTTTTTAATATTCAACTAACTATTATTCCCAAGGAAATGGTTTAGATGAATCAACTAACACAAATATAATCTACATCCTGAAACAAAATGTAGTTGACCACAAATAAATTAGCACAATGTCCTACCAAGTGTTATGTGGGATGACAAAGTGACCCCCAAATATTATTTAGGAACATATCTTTATTTTTTGGTCTATGGAAAGAAATACATCCTTCCCTCAAACATATTTATACCATCTCTCAATCTATCTCATGATTCATGTGGCAAGAATTGCCTAATCATTCAAAGAAGGGTTGATACCATGCTCAAATTAGAAGAAGAGAGGGATAAGGAAAAGAAGAAATTTGTCGTGCATTAATATATGGTCAAGATATGGCTTGAAAAATAATCTACAGAAAGGACTTCTAGGTGGGAGACATTGTTTTAAAGTGGTAGAAGCCACATTAAAAAAATGGTAATCATATTGAGTTCCAACAATTGTGGCTTGGTCCTTAGTGTTTGAAAAATTTGTCGTAGGAACACATAGATTGCAAATCCTAGAAGGAGAAGAAGATATCATTCCTATCAATGGCTAAATTTTGAAGAGGTACTTCACTTAGTTTCCTTTCGAGTCGTTAGCTTGTATATATGTAGATTTATTTTCTTTGCCTTCAAATTTTTCATTTGTATTCCTCTTTCCTTCTTTGTTTGATTTGAATTGGTCATTGTTTTCTTTGCTTTAATCATTGTTTTTATTAGTTAGTTTATTTTCAAAGAATGTTTATTTTCAATGCTTATTCCCAAAATCTGATTGACTATATATTGCAAGTGCTTTTATTGTTTTAAGATCCTTGAGCGCATCTGCTTAGAATCATGGAAATCCACTCTGAGTGTAATGCACAAAACATTGGTTCACAATCTCTTTGATCATTACCTCATCCTAGTATTTGAGTTGTCAACTCAATGGTGGAACATTGCTTGGACAACAAATGGCTATGAGTAGCTCAAACCCAGTGTTGGGCAAACTCTTGGTTATGATTCTCTAGGGCTCCACCCACACACTTAACAATCACTGATGTTTCACTCAAATGTTGATGGAATTACCAAGGTTTTAAATACAACGAATATGCTTATCATTAAAACAAGGATACTTGAAACAATTCTCAAATAAAGGTATCATCTTGTATGCCTTTAAAGGATGACCGAGATCCTCCATCCACCTCTTTTTCAAAAGATAAAATCACATGGTAACCACTTGGTAAAGACATTGTATATCATAAGGGACATGCAAGTATTTCCATCGAGGTTATCGATGCTTGTTGTTACCAGATCAAGGCCTATGATATCAGTGTGACTCCATCAAGGCTATGGACACCCACTAGCAGCGGAGTGACACCAAGAGAACATGAACAAAGTAGTTTGAATCTTCAAAGAATTCCATGCTTTTGACCTAATACATAGAATTTTTGTTTTTAATGAAAAAGTTTCCTTTTATGAAAATTTTAGGAAATAAATTTCACTATTTTATTATTTATCCAAAAAAATTTCTTTAATGACCTTATTTTTTTTTTTTAACAAAATCGGTTATGAGCTTTTATTATAAGAGGCAGAGGGGGCTGCCAACCCGTACATATTCAAAATCAGAGCAGAGCTCTGTTTACTTCCTTCTTGCTAGCAACCTATGAACTTTACCTACAAATACATGCCGGATTCTCAGCTTCTCAAACTGTGAATTTTCAATACCTATTGGACTACAGATCCTCATAACCCTGCTCAATCTTCGTGGCCTCCCACGCATCTTCATTTCCCTGACTTGGATGAAGCCTCAGCAGTGGCTTCTGAGATCTTACCGAGAGATTTGGTAAGCTCTTCCACTTGCTTCTCCAGCTTGCTTAGACGCTTGCCCAGATCCCCCATCAGGTTTGCTGAGTCCTTCAGTCCTGTTTGTATCTCGTCTGAGAGGTCGTCCTTGATATCATGCATCTCAATCACGAGCATTTCCCATTTTTTCCTGGCTGTAGACGCCTTTATACTTTCCATCTCGGCTCTTATTAGATCCACGCGCTCCTGCGGGGTGAGCCCTGGTTTGGAAGCAGATTCCATGATGTTGTATCTCTGATTCGAAGCTAGCCCAGACACAAATCTAAAACAGTAAGGCGAATGAGGAAAGCAGATAACCGCTCTTCCGATTTTAAGGGTGGGCAGGGTCGCCTCCTCGAGCTTCCCCTCGATCCGAAGCGGATCGCGAATCTCTGCACTTGATTGTTCGGTCCCCATGGCTGTGAGGAATCTGGAGAACGTCCTGCCTTTCCCGTGGATCACGTGGGCTTCA
>ML780632.1:734103-768118 GCA_009831015.1 Picea engelmannii
AATCCCTCAAGGCTTCTTCTTTCATTTTGCTCCCTAGTCCTCTGCAATTCCAGGAGACGTACTGCATTATTTGTTAGGAGGAGGAGGGAGCCCACCTTTCGGTGTTTTCCCCGGCTTGGCTCCTGATCTGGTATGCACCATTTCCGGGAGAGAGTGCTGAATACCTTGAGCCACTTCCTTACTGGCTTTCTCTTCCCTTCGTTTCTTCTCAGATTTCCTGCCTCTCTTTGGCTGCTCCAGAGTGCCTTTGGGGCTACTTGCTTCTCCTTCATCTTCTTCCTGAGTCTCCGTGTCAGTGTTCGAGTTCAGACTAATATATTCGTTATCTGGATTAGGTCTTTTAGTAGGTGTGTTTGATTCCGTAAGACCCAAGGGAGGGTCTGCGGCTCCAACTGAGTCATCTGCAGGGTCAGGGTTCTTTTGTGGACTGTCCTGGACATTCTGAACGGTTTGAGAGGGTTGTACATCTTTTGTGGATTCCTGATACCTTTTGTCCTTTCCTCTGGCATTGTTGGAATTTTTCCCTCTTTTAACTTTCTGCCATCCTTCAGCATCCTCTTTCCCAAGGGTTTGCTTTTTAGGGCAGTTCCTTTGGAAATGACCATGCTCCTGATAGTTCCTGCATTTGAAAGGCAAATGCTCATAATCTAGCTTCTGGTAATGGGTCCACGTTCCAACCGAGAGTTTTACCGCTTCAGGAAGTCCCGCCTCCAGATCTACTTCCACACAAATTCTGGCACAATTATACTGCCCTCTGTGGTCAGCTCTGTCAATGTACCTACCCACTCCATTGCCTATCCTTTGCAGTGATTCAAAGTCCCAACAGTGCAGCGGGAGGTTAGGTAATCTGACCCACACCGACACTTCTTTGGGTGTATCCACCAGAGGGTCAAAGTCCGGAGTCCATTTGTTCAAATATAGGCCCTGCGTTCCCATAAAGTAGGGTCCGTTCCTGAATATCAGGTCCCGATCCTCTTCAGAGATAAATTCAAAAACGAAAAACCCGCGCCCCACCGGGTAGCAGGTAACCCCTTGAGTCAGGTTTGGTTTCCAGTTCCGCTGGATCCAGTCGTCAGTGGTTTTGGAAGACGGCCATAGGCCCATAAAATGACCCACGAGCCCACGCTGGGCCAGAGCTAGGGCGATCTTCATGGGTCTTTCTTCAGGGAGAACTATTTCCGGGATCTCCTCCAGCTTTTTGATGAATTTCGGGACCAATGGAGCAACCGTTCTTTTGCCTTGGCGGTGAATCAATCTGCGAAATGCCTCTTCGTCCGGGAGCAGCGGAGGAGGGACTGTCGTCCCACGCCCAGGCGCCGCCATGAGAACCCTCAGCCCACGCACCAGAGTCGAGCCCTAGTTCAGACGCACGCGCTCCGGCTCACGCATATCATCGCCCCGATAAAGTGTTACCCTCGAAATAAACTAGTTGATATGCACCTTTTTCTAAGACTTTATTAACAATGAATGGTTTGAACCACATGTTAATGACCTTATTCAAATTGAATATTCTTTCACATTTCACAAAAATATCATGAAATTTTTTATAAAAAATACATAAATTTTTACAAATTTAAATGAATATAAGGAATAATTTCTAATATTTCACAAAAATAACATCAAAATTTTATTGAAATTAGATAATTTTTTGCAAATTGAAGATTCAAAATATATTTAGATAAATTCTAAAATTTGAAAAAGTTTAGAAAGAATTTGAAAGATTCACCATAATTTCTCTACTTACGTTGGGATCCTTGAAATTTTCCAAAACTGTCACTAGAATAATGGCCATTTATTCCTAGGTGTTTTTTCTAACGATAATTCAAGTTGTTATATTCTACAATGTTGATGTATATAATGTGTCTTTTGGTTGGGAATAACATATGTTGGTTCAACATTGTGAGCTTTAGGGGTGTCACTGAAAATTTACCAAGTAAGAGGGGATTTGATTTTGGCTTAAGTACAAGTTATGTGGGGCTCAACACGATTATCTACACTTGTCTCTCTGTCATTCTAAAGCCAAGGAATCCTTCATTGTACTAGCTTTTGAACTGTGCAATCCTCGTTGTAATGGGTGTAGTTTAGGTTGTCTAAGCATTTGGTAGTAGAGTAATAATTGTCATGGAAAAGTGATTAGGCATTATTGATCCAAGGGTATTCCAGATGCAAATGCAGCTTCTATACATTCTCTACTCTGTGGTAGCATTTATGAATTTACCAACATTTATGATTTTACCAGAGAATGCTTAGACATAGATTTTGGTTGTGATTCTCTATGTCTCATAAGTTAAAAAAAAAGGTCGCTATAAAAGATGATGACTTTTGATATGATGAAATGACTTGTGAGCATAGGTTAGTGTCTAAATGAGATTGAGTGAGTGGAGGTTGTTTTATAAGATTTTAGTTTGATGTGTTGTTGATATATTCTCTAAACCTCTCCTTTTATGATTGGAATAATTTAGATCTCATAAAAACATGTAGAATTTATATAATGGAGTCACAATATAGTATATTGATATTGATTAATGCAATAAATTATTTTGGTATCAGAGTAGGATTGGGCACTCCCTTGCAGGAGGTCCCAGGGACATGTGAAAAGTAGAGTAGTATGTTGGTTGTGATATGGTATTCATGGTAGTGTGATGGAGTTTTCTTTTGGTTTGACCATCGTTTTGATGCATATATGAATCCGTTGATTTATTGTCAAATCAAGGTAGTTGCGTTGTCATGTGTTGATGTGAGGCTTGGCAAGTTGTAAA
This sequence comes from Picea engelmannii, assembly GCA_009831015.1. Taxonomy (NCBI): domain Eukaryota; kingdom Viridiplantae; phylum Streptophyta; class Pinopsida; order Pinales; family Pinaceae; genus Picea; species Picea engelmannii. Next base: position 736,863 of record ML780632.1, read on the forward strand.
GAAGCCAAGGGAACGATAGGAGCTACAACATTAATTTTTTTGTTTCTCATATGCATGTGCTCTCTCTCCGATTTGTGAGCCCTCTAGTGTTGGGAGAATAACATGGTAGAAGAGGAAGCACAAAGCTAGGTATATGTTTTGTCTTTTAATGTGGCCAATGAACTCATTCATAAAATCATTCCGCAAGGAAAAGAGAATAACCCATGTGAACCTATTCATATGAAAGAGATTGTTTTCATTTTTTTTGGACTTGAAATTTTTGTTTGAAAAGTTCAAGGTGTCTTTGTGAGACTTAAAAGTTCACATTGATCGATGAAAATGTCATGGATTTATTAAATTTAGCATATTAAGACTCGCTACCTCAATATGACCTAGAAGTTACTTTTTTAGAATTCACGACTCTAACAAATGACAGGAAAAACATGGAAATCCAAGACAACGATTTAAAACTGAATATCCAGAAGACAAAGAAGGAAAAGCAGAAGAGACAAAGTAGGATGGTGATGAGATGTAAATGAATTTATATCTCGGGCATATGTAATGGCTTTGTGTTTTATTTATATTTTTTGAATGCTTGTTGTACCTGAATTAATGATGCGTATGTGATGCAGGGGGTGCATGATCACTTATACTCGATGTTATCACATGCAATTTTTTATAAGTTTTGGTAGAAAAATTGGGTTTGAAAAATAATTGTGCTCTTGGATTTATTTTGGGGAAAATTTGTCTAAATAAAAAATTTGGTTCTCGGGCTTATATAGGGCTATTGTTTCATAGTGGGCCTAATGGTTAAGAACATGTGTTTCCTCTTAAGAGGTCATTCAAATCCAGAGGGGGGTAGGGTATGTATACCTTTGTAGACTTTACCAGTCAAATCGTTGGGCTGAGCTATCAAATCAATTATTCAAGCCAAATGTCGAGACAAGCATCTAACACAACACACAACAAATCACAAAGTCAACACCTGAGTCATCAAGCGCCAAGTCACACGGAGGAGGAGGTCACAAGGGGCGTGTTTAAGTGCACTACACGTAAACTAATGTTAGAACCACTAGTGTATAAAACTACTAAAATACATGTTCACCCAGATCATGTGGGATATGTCGCATAGATCAAAACTATGGCGCTAAACAAGATATTCAAACCTTTATGCACCCAAAATGAAAACACGTCCATGTGCCAAACCAGGGATAACATTCATCGCCAGCAGATTATCCAAGTGTCGAAAAAAATTGTTTTAGTCAAAAGCTAAAGAATGTTGAGAACACCAAATGTCTTTGCCTATACAAATGCGTAAAGGAGGGGGGGACAATTTGGTAGTGAATCAAGAGTTGGGATGAAGCAATTTCATGTGCACCTGTTTTTCTTATTTTGAAGCAAATGTTTCAGGGATGTGTAGCAATTTCCTCAGGAAATTTTTTTATGGATGTTTTATTGCAACATATATATCATAGGTTTTTCAATCCACAGTCGAAGCTATATGATTCAACAATAAATACTTTAATCACATGCATATTAATTGGGGAATTCCCATTTGAAATATCGCTTTAGGACCTAAAAGTGAAGGCATGACAGACATAGTTAAATGAATTCATGAAGAGCTCTGTACTGTGCATGCCAATAGCCACACTTGTATGGAATGTGCAAATTCTACTTTTGTTTCAGTGCGTTGTGGTATTGAAGAAGCAGGAATAAATGATGGGGAGGTGGGTTACCCCATAATTGTATCAGAGTTAGATGGTGTGGATATCAACTGTGTAAATGTTCCCGAAGAAGAAAATGTGGTCAAGTACCCTCATTTCCAAGTGTTTATCGTCGAGTCAATAAGGTTTTGATTGTCAAATAAAGAAAATATTCAAAGGAAAACAACAATTTCCTTTCGCAACTACAACAACTTTTTTCTAGTCTACGCAGTTTCTTAAATTTGTATACATCCATCTCAATGAAAAAAATTGAATTTACAGTTGTGCAGCACGACACACTGCACAACTGTATTAGTGATGTTTTTGCTAAAAAAAAACTTGAATTTTTTCTTGCCAAAGTTTAATCAATGGGATGATGATGAAATAACCAATGTAGATGCATGAGCAGAGCAGGTTTATCAGTCAGAGGTAGTTTGGATTCATTTTTTGCAATGTTGAAGTACATTAGGATTTTGAAGTTTTGAGAAGTAAGTGATGTTTTGAAGGAGGTTGAAGAGGTTCTCAGGCACCTTAACATCATCATGAGGCCAAAATCACCATCGGTTATTCATCAGCCATCGTTTAAATCCAACCAAGTATATGAAATGGGAAAAGGAACCTCGCTACACAAGTTTGTTGCGCATTTCCTGTAGGTTTCTGTTGTGCAACGAACGAGCTGTGCAACTGTAACAGAGCATCCAGAACTTCTCCAGGTCGACAAGGACAGGTCAGCAAGTGTGCCATCTCATCTAAAATGAATTCCAAGGTCGAGGATCATCATATTAGGGACTCAAGGATTTTTTTCATCAAGTTGTTATATGTAATTAATGAGTCAATTTTGACTCCTTTTCAACAGTCAGTATTCGAATTTATTCCTATTTTGAATTAAATTAATGCTATGATTAGGAAACCAGTGGGATTCGAATCCCTTAGCCCAGGAGGATACTTTTTTTTATATATACATTTTGTAAATTTCATGAACAATGGGGCTCGATTGGAGAGAATGAGACTCTTTTGTATTGGATTTTGATTTCTTATCTTAATACAAATATCAGTGTAGAAGTATCGAGTGCTTTCACAGCAGAGATTCCCAATGATAGTGTTTTGAGATATGTTCTTTTTTTTTATGTGTATGCGATATCTTCTCTTTGTTTATCATTTATGTGTTAGTCTTCAAGTATTTAAACTGAAATATGTTTGAAACTCATCCTTGTTACATGCTCCAATTTATATATAGTTAAATATTTTTTCATCTTGCAAAATTGTATGTTCAGAATTCATCATGAGTTTGATTCTCTGTTCATGGAACTTTGTCATTTTTGGTTATTCTTCTAAAGTTATATTAAGAATTCATCCTAAGTTAGATGCAGTTAGATGCTCTTGGTGTAATGGGTTGTTGATCTTCTCATTTATCCTACCATTTCATAACTGATATATTCACTGAGAAACATTGTCTACCATGCCTCTTTTTCCTGGAACATTCATCACCAATCACTGAAAATTATCAGTTACAATTATTTTGACTCTATTCCTAATGTATTTCTCTCTCTTCTCTTCCACAACATCTTAAAACCTTATTTATATTTTAGATCTGGCCACTGAGCGTAATTTACATTTAGAGAGCCGTCTCTGGTTTGGAAAGGCTAGATTCCAAGCCCAAAGTAGTTTGTGGTTACCTCTGTGGTTTTCCTCCCATAGCCAAGGGAAATTATGGAGTGCTAAAACCCAACACTCCGTAGTTTTGGTACAAGTTGTATTGCCTTGTCATAGGAAAGTTAGTTCCCCATGTTTGTTGTAATATTTGTACCTATTTTTCAGGCATATGTGTTGTGGTGCGGATTCACATGGAGTTATCCCTTTTATGCATAGATATGATGTGGATCAAGTTTGTACCCATAGCCTAAGCTTCATGAAGGTCAAAGAAGTGAGAGTCTTTGATTCAGGGGCAGTTTGAGATGGAAGAATCTCAGAGAGTGTGGGACCAAATTTTGATTAAGGGAGAATTTAATTTATTGATCAATTACGTAGATGAAAATCATTTCTACAGAACTGGTGAGTACAACGGTTGGTACCCATGTATCTTTATAGATGAATTGTTTTTTATATGGATATAAATAATCTAATTTGTATAGGTATGGGAGAAAGAAACATGAAAGTTTGTGGATAAAGTCTAGAGTGAAATGAATAATGGACCAATATTAGCAATCAACAATCACAACCAACAAGAGAAAACAAAAAGACTAAAGATACAATAAAAATGTATTCATTAAGAGGGAACGTTGGAATATATAACTCATACCAAGGATGATTTTAAGGATGGAAATTTATTTTTAAATGTAGAAACCTTGACAAATCTTACTAATCCTTCATATGCCAACTATAAATGTTCGGCAATATTTTTGTAAAAATATTCAAATTTCTAAGGATTTTATATAGTCTGTATAAAATTTTGGCGATTTTTAAGGTAAAATAATTTTATCCTATAGAATTTGGGCGAATCATTTTTAGAATGACGAATCATTTTTTGGGAAAAACCATGAAAAATTAGCCCATGAGTGAAATTTATCCCCTAAAATCATCCCTGACTCATACATGTTGTTTGTTGTATGATTTTTTTCATGACCTATTCATAAGGTGACATGATAAGATGATCTGTGAGTATAGGTTAGTGTCTATATGAGATTGAGTGAGTGGAGGTTGTTTGATAAGCTCCTAGTTTGATGTGTGGTTGAGATATTGATGCAGGAGCATCGCCAACACATCAAGCGAGCCAGCACAGAAGCAGAGGACAACTGGACGAGCCAGCACAAATTTTGAAAACACTTGGGAATCGTTGCGCAAATCTTAAATGAGGCATTAAGATGAGGCACACTTGTATATTGTAAATGGACCTTGAGCAGATAACTCTCGTCCTTAGTAGATAGACGACATTTAAAATAGTTAATGCATGTAGACATAAATTTAATTTTAGATTTGATAGCTTTAGAGCGCAAGAGGGAAACGAGATATAGACACCCTCATTATGCATTTGTTAGGAGAGAATTCAGGGAATAGTTAGAAGCAGGAAGAGCACAACGGGAGAGCAAAGAGCTGTAGAAGAACATCCATGTATAGATCTTGAATTAATAGAAGAAGTTGATTCAAATCCATGGTTTTGTGTCTTTTCTTTGTGTGTTGATGTTAAATGATGTGCTCATGAGTTTTGTTTTCCTGTTATGCATTTGCTTTATTGTTGTGTATGTGATTTCATGGTTGAGTTTGAAATCTAAAGGGAAGAAGGAATGAGTTTCAATTGTTTCTCTATTTGAGCCAGAGATTCCTGCAAGGAGTGCAGTCGAATTGTCTGCAAGGAGTGCATTGACAAAGGGTTCAGATAGAGATAATTTTTGTTCTTATCCATCCCAAAGGTGCAATTGGTCACATGAGCCGTGCAAGGAGTGCGCAGGCCGGGTAAAAGTCTCAGGGTTGCGAACCTGAGTGAGTCTTTGAAGGATTGATGCTGCAAGTGTGCGCAGAGTCGAAGACTCCAACACTCAGACGTGGTTGGAGGGTCGCCGCAAGCAGTGCGTGCAAAGTTTCTTTTTGAGGACTTGAAAGTCGTGGAAAGCTCATGAAGGATAGGTCTTCGAATTCGTCGAAGGATTGAACAGAGAAGTTGTGGTTGAAGTATTCAAGAAGGCGTTGCAAGATGCGCGCAGGTGAACAAGTCTTCGTGGAGGAAGTACTTGACTCATTTCGCATAATTCACCAGGAAGGAATGGACGGTCGGAATTCCTCAAGGAGAATTCGCGAATCATTGTAAGTCGTTAGACCTTGGAAAGGTGCAGGGAAGATACGGCGACGTATTCCCAAAAGGTTCCAAGCTCAGGAGGGGCGGAGCCATTGATCAGGACCATGAGGGTCGTTGGATTCACACACATATCGTGGATCGGGGTTTCGTGAGTCGAGGCTCCAAATTATTGCAACAGGAATCGCGATATCGCGATATGCGATATCCTGACAGTCGAAGGACAATGTGTGGGCCACAAGAAGTTAGTGGAGGACAGGTGGCACGCCGTATCGGAGTTCGGGAAAAGTAAAGTCCCGAACCCATTGACATCAAGATTCACGATCCTGCAAACCCCGAAATCCCGATAGAAGTGACGGGAAGTGGAAAAGTCAGCTCGCTGTATGCGTCAGATTTTCAATGTATCGGGTATCGGGAGTCGATAAGACGAGTTGCTCGGTATCGCGAGTACCGAAATCGTGATAGGGAAAGTTCCGACAAGGTAAAGAGAAGGGTCAGCGTTGACTGAGGTATCGAGTCTCGGGGATTCAATAGTGAAGCGCTTGACCATTGGACTTACGAAGTCGCGAGTTTCGATTCCCCGATAAATAAGAAAGGGGGACCGCACGAAGAGATCTGTGGGGCAGATTTCCCGATGAGGAAATAGAAGGACCAGTCAGTGTTCTTCGGGCCGAGTAAAGTGAAGATCCTGTGAGCGGGCGTACCTGCGGGTGCGGCTGCGTCAGAGTGGTATCAAAGCGAGAATCTTGCTTGTATATTTCAGGCAGGAAGAGGCAGGGGAGGAAAAGCACTCTGATACAGACGTAGAGTGGTATTAGAGCTCAGAAGGATTCTTTGCTTTCTATAGCAGAAAAAGGGAATTCGCCATGCCGCCCAGGAGAAGGGACGTGCAGTCACCCGATCCAGAGGATAGGGAGGTGCGGAGAAGAGGCAGGCAGGTAACAAATCCAGAAATGGAGAGACAGATGCATGATCTCCGAGCGAGACTCGAGGACATGGAAACAACACAAAGACGCATAGCTAGTGCAGGGGATCTGAGTGATTCCGATAGTGAAATAGAGGCTGAATGAGAGGAGGAAGTTGCAGCTGAAGATGCCTCGAATGAACGTCTAATCAAAGCTATTGCACGGATGGGTGCAAAGGAAAAAATGGACATTCCAGTTTACGAGGGAAACTTGGATGCAGAGGAGCTTCTAAATTGGATTAGAGCTCTAGATACCTACTTCGACTATGAAGATGTTGAAGAGGACAAGAAAGTCAAGCATGATGTTACGCGCTTGAAAGGACACGCAGCATTATGGTGCGATGAGCTACAAGCTAATAGACGCTACAAAGGCAAGCAAAAAATTAAAAGTTAGGATAGAATGATTGCAAATATGAAGGCAAAGTTCATCCTAGAGATTATCAAATCACTCTGTCCAGGAGGATGCAGAACCTAAGACAGAAACTGATGACAGTGAAGGAATACACAGAGGAATTCTATCGACTGAGCATCAGGGCAGGTCATCGGGAGAGCGATGATGAGAAGGTTTCCAGGTATATGAATGGCCTGAGATACGATATCCAGGATGAGATGAGCATGGTAACCATCCGAATGGTGGAGGATGCTTATCAGATGGCTCTGAAAGATGAGGAGAAGCTGAGTTGTAAGCAAGGTCAAAGAGGCCGGGGCAGAAGTCAGCCCAAAGGCAAATCAGTTGCCCAGGAAAAAAACCAGAAGCCCAGGGACTACTGGAAAAAGCCTCAGACTAGAACTGAGAGAGGTGGAAGTTCACGGCGAGGCCAACATGATGAACATAGAGGGCAGCATACAGAGCAGAGCAGAGGATACGCTGATAATAACATGTTTCCTCGTACCAGAGGTAGAGGAAGAGGAAGAGGTGGAGTAATCACATGCTTCACATGTGGAAATAATGGGCACAAGTCTTACGAGTGTCCAGAGAAAAAGAAGGACATTGGAGAAGCTCACATCACCGAATCGCAGAGGCGGGATGTTGAGACTGAAGACGCAGAAGGCGGAAGATCATTGATGATGCGTAAAGTTCTCTTAACACTTGAGAAAGAGGTGGAAATTTCAGTCCAAAGGACTAGGCTTTTCAGAACAGCTTGCAAGACCAAGGATAGGGTATGCAAGGTCATCGTAGACAGTGGCAACACAGATAATCTCGTTTCAACCGAGATGGTAGAGAAGCTGGAGCTGGAGACGACTGATCATCCAAGCCCATACAGAGTTTCGTGGCTACAAAAAGGACACCAGGTAACTGTTACTAAGAAATGATTGGTTGAATTCAAGATAGGTGGTTACCATGATAAGATCTTATGTGATGTTATTCCCATGGATGTATGTCATCTATTGCTGGGTAGACCATGGCAATATGACAGAAATATGATTCATGATGGGCGAATGAACACATACACCCTAGACAAGAATGGGAGGACACACATGTTGCTTCCGATAAAGGATAAGGAGGTGAAGCCGGAAGTAAGCAACACAATACTTCTCATGAGTGGGAAGGAGCTTCTTATGGAGGTGAAGAAGAAAGAAGATCCACAATTCTTTGTGGTCAGGAAACCGAGGATTGTTCTGACTAGCACGAGAGTGGATGATTTACCAGATGAGGTTCAGGAACTGTTGGAAGAGTTCGCTGACATCATAGTGGATGAATTACCTCATTCGTTGCCACCGATGAGGAGTGTGAATCATCATATAGACCTCATACCAGGAGCTAGTTTTCCAAATAAAGCCGCGTACAGGTTGACGCCACAAGAGAATGAAGAGGTCAAGAAGCAGGTCCAGGATTTATTGGACAAAGGATTAGTCAGAGAAAGCTTGAGTCCATGTGTTGTTCCGACAGTACTCAGTCCAAAAAAAGATGGAGGTTGGAGAATGTGTACCGACTCAAGAGCCATCAACAAAATAACCATCAGGTACAGGTTTCCATTGCCAAGAATGGATGATCTGATGGATTGCTTGAGCGGAGCAAGGTACTTTTCAAATATTGATTTGAAAAGCAGATATCACCAGATTAGCATGAGAGAAGGCGATGAATGGAAGACAACATTCAAGACAAATGAAGGTTTGTATGAATGGCTTGTTATGACGTTTGGCTTGACAAATGCACCGAGTACCTTCATGAGGTTGATGAATGAAGTCCTGAGGGAGTTCATCGGGAATTTCATCATTGTGTATTTAGATGACATACTGATTTACAGTAAATCAATGGAAAAACACTTGAAGCATTTGGCTACAGTGATGCAGAAGCTACAGCAGGAGAAGTTGTTGATAAATATGAAGAAGTCCTCATTCATGACGACAGAGCTCATTTACTTGGGGTTTGTTATTTCGGCTAATGAGTTGAAGATGGATCCAAATAAGGTGGAGGTAATCAAGAATTGGCCATCACCGAAGAATATCTTTGAGCTGACAAGTTTTCACGGGTTAGCTAGTTTCTACCAGAAGTTCATCAGGAATTTTAGTGGAATCAATGCAACGATGATGGATACAGTGAAAAAAAGACATAAAACTTTTCATTGGATAGCAGAGGCTGAGAAGAGCTTCAATCTATTGAAGCGGAAGATCACGGAACAACCAGTTTTGGTGTTGTCGGATTTCCTGAAGACATTTCAGGTGAAATGTGATGCAAGCGGATTTGCAATCGGGGTGGTCTTGAGTCAGGAAGACAGGCCGATTGCATATTTCAGTGAGAAGCTGAATGAGGCAAAGGTGAAATAATCCACATACGACAAGGAATTTTATGCTATCATACAGGCACTAAAGAAGTGGAGGCATTTCTTGATCCCAAAAGAATTTGTTTTATATAGTGATAACCACGCATTACAGTTTGTGACTCAACAGGAGAAGTTGAATCAGAGACATGTAAAATGGGTAGAGTATATGCAGAATTTCACATTTGTGATTAAACACATTTCGGGCACTGCTAACAAAGTGGATGATGCTTTGAGCAGGAAGTGTTTGTTGTTGCAGGAGTTCCGAGTCAAAATGTTGGGTTTTGATGATCTCAGGGACATGTATGCAGATGATCATGATTTTAAGGAAGTGTATGAAGCAGCTGAGAACCCATTTCTCAGGGACAGAAGCCCTTGGACAGACTATATGATCCAAGAAGGATTATTGTTCAGAGGCAATCAATTGTGCATTCCAAATTGCTCCATGAGGGAGAACTTACTGAAAGAGAAACACAACGGAGGATTGGCTGGACATTTCGGTCATGACAAAACATTCACGAAGATGAATGAGTCATATTTTTGGCTGGGAATGCGAGTAGATGTCAAGAGATTTGTAGATAGATGCAGGATTTTCCAGCATTCAAAGGGAAGAAAACAAAATGCAGGATTTTATCAACCATTACCCATACCCAAGAGGCCATGGGATGCGGTTAGCATGGATTTTGTATTGGGGTTGCCAAGAACACACAGAGGTGTTGATTCAATCTTTGTGGTAGTGGATAGGTTTTCTAAGATGGCACATTTTATCCCATGCCAGAGAACCAGTGATGTGACTCACATCGCAAATCTGTTTTTCAAAGAGGTCATTTGACTTCATGGATTGCCAAAAAGCATAGTTTCAGATAGAGACACAAAATTCATAGGGCATTTTTGAAGGACCTTATGGAAGAAGCTGGGACCTAACTTGATGTTTGGTTCTTCCTATCATCCTCAGACGTATGAGCAAACAGAAGCAGTGAACAAGATTCTGGGAGACTTGCTGAGAAGCTTGGTGACAGAGCACCACAACCAATGGGATAGTGTATTGTCGCAGGAAGAGTTTGCTTATAATGACTCAGTGAACAGGAGCATAGGTCGGAGTCCATTTCAAATTGTGTATGGCATACAGCCAAGAGGAGTTTCTGAATTGAGGGATTCAGAAAATACTACGACTAGGAGTGCAAGTGCCGAAGAGTTCGCAGAGGCGATGAAGGAACTTCACGGCCAGGTGAAGCAGCGAATGAAAAATTCAAGTTATGAAGATAAACGCAGAGCCGACCAATGGAAGAGACAACTTCAGTTCGAGGTTGGTGAATTAGTTCTAGCACATTTGAGGAAAGAAAGGTTTCCGAGGGGAACATACAATAAATTGAAAATGAAGAAAATAGGACCATGTAAGGTCTTGAGAAAATTCGGGGAAAATGCTTATGAGATCGAGTTACCGGATGGGATCAGAATATCTCTGATATTCAATGTCGTAGACTTATACCCATACAGGGCTGGAGAAGCAGAGACTAGAACTGGGCAGCCAGTGATCCAGTGGATGGAACGGATGCCAGTTGCAGAGAAGCCGCAGATGGAATGCATACTGGACAAGAGAGTGGGTAAGAAGATCAGGAAGAAAGAATACTATGAGTATCTGGTCAAATGGAAGGGCCATCCAGTGGAAGATACCAGCTGAGAGACTGAAGAAGAGATACAAAGGCGTGGACAGACCGTGCAGGAGCTCATGGACAGGAGCCCATGAAATTTTTCAAGCGAGGGAGTATGATGCAGGAGCATCGCCAGCACATCAAGCGAGCCAGTGCGGAAGCGGAGGACAGCTGGACGAGCCAACACAAATTTTGAAAACACTTGGGAATTGTTGCGCAAATCTTAAATGAGCCATTAAGATGAGGCGCACTTGTATATTGTAAATGGACCTTGAGCGGATAGCTCTCGTCCTTAGTAGATAGATGACATTTAAAATATTTAATGCAGGTAGATAGAAATTTAATTTTAGATTTGATAGATTTAGAGCGCAAGAGGGAAACGGGATATAGACACCCTCATTGTGCATTTGTTAGGAGAGAATTCAGGGAATAGTTAGAAGCAGGAAGAGCACAACGGGAGAGCAGAGAGCTGTAGAAGAAAATCCATGTATAGATCTTGAATTAATAGAAGAAGTTGATTCAAATCCATGGTTTTGTGTCTTTTCTCTGTGTGTTTATGTTAAATGATGTGCTCATGAGTTTTGTTTTCCTGTTATGCATTTTCTTTATTGTTGTGTATGTGATTTCATGTTTGAATTTGAAATCTGAAGGGAAGAAGGAATGAGTTTCAGTTGTTTCTCTATTTGAGCCAGAGATTCCTGCAAGGAGTGCAGTCGAATTGTCCGCAAGGAGTGCGTTGACAGAGGGTTCAGATAGAGATAAATTTTGTTCTCATCCATCCCAAAGGTGCAGTTGGGCACAGGAGCCATGCAAGGAGTGCGCAAGCCTGGTAAAAGTCTCAGGGTTGCGAACCTGAGTGAGTCTTTGCAGGATTGTTTATGCAAGTGTGCACAGATTCGAAGACTCCAACACTCAGACATGGTTGGAGGGTCGCCGCAAGGAGTGCATGCAAAGTTTCTTTCTGAGGACTTGAAAGTCGTGGAAAGCTCAGGAAGGATAGGTCTTCGAATTCATCGAAGGATTGAACAGAGAAGTTGTGGTTGAAGTATTCAAGCAGACGTTGCAAGCTGCGCGCAGGTGAACAAGTCTTCATGGAGGAAGTACTTGACTCATTTCGCAGAATTCACCAGGAAGGAATGGACAGTCGGAATTCCTCAAGGAGAATTCGCGAATCACCGTAAGTCGTTAGACCTTGGAAAGGTGCAGGGAAGATACAACGACATATTCCCAAAAGGTTCCAAGCTCAGGAGGGGCGGAGCCGTTGATTAGGACCACTAGGGTCGTTGGATTCACATGCATATCGTGGATCGGGGTTTCTTGAGTCGAGGCTCTAAATTATTGCAACAGGAATCGCGATATCCCGACAGTCGAAGGACAGTGTGTGGGCCACGGGAAGTTAGTGGAGGATAGGTGGCACGCCGTATCGGAGTTCGGGAAAAGTAAATTCCCGAACCCATTGACATTAGGATTCACGATCCTGCAAACCCCGAAATCCCGATAGAAGTGACGGGAAGTGGAAAAGTCAACTCGCCATGTGCATTAGAGTTTCGGTGTATCGGGTATCGGGAGTCGATAAGACGAGTTGCTCGGTATCGCGAGTACCGAAATCGCGATAGGGAAAGTTCCGACAGGGTAAAGAGAAGGGTCAACGTTGATTGAGGTATCGGGTCTCGGGGATTCGATAGTGCAACGCTCGACCATTGGACTTACAAAGTCGCGAGTTTCGATTCCTCAATAAATAAGAAAGGGGGACCGTGCGAAGAGATCTGTGGGGTAGATTTCCCGATGAGGAAATAGAAGGACCAGTCAGTGTTCTTCGGGCTGAGTAAAGTGAAGATCCCGTGAGCGGGCGTACCTGCGGCTGCGGCTGCGTCAGATATTCACTCAACCTCTACTTCTATGGTTGGAATAAGTTAGTTATCATAACAACATGTAGACTCTACATAATGGAATCACAATATATTACATTGGTATTGATTAATGAAATAACATATTAGGTGCAAATAAGAAACACATGATTCTTGCGCTTACTTCCATTGTCACTGTTGCAAATTCTATAACTTTTTAGTTTCTACCTCATGGGAAGCGTCACCGTTAGGGAATCTATATGACTGTACTTATTATTATCTTGATGGCTCGTTTGTATATACCCTTCAAGGTTACCTTGAATGATATAGCAATGACAGGAAAGTAAACAGTTGCAGTGCAAGTCAAATAATAGGAGAAGCAAGAAGAAGAATTTGTAAGGTACCAAATATATTATAATAATTGAAAACAAAAATATTACAGAGAATAACAATGGAAAAACACAACAGATGAAACCGCAACACCAAAATAATACCTTTATCGATAGAAAACAATGTTCACTTGCCTCTTCGAGGGGGACACCTCCAGTAGAGTAGTGCTCTATTACAATAGTTATCAAGACAAACTATCCAATACATCCTATGCTTATTTATACCAATTCTATCTTGCAAGGAAACTTCTAGAGGAATATCTTTCTAGAAGCGAAAGATTCTATTAGGTCTTCTTACATTCACTTATTATCCTTTATTTAATAGTACTTATTAACTAATGTTTTCCTTTATTACATAGAAGACACGTCATACTAACTAATGATCCACAAATAAGGGTTCGAATCGGATCCTAACATACCCTCCCCCTTCAAAAGAGGCCTTGTCCTCAAGGATGAAGATGCAAAAATTGTTGGAGTATGGCTAATGGATCCCAAGTTGCATCCTTTGGAGATGTGTCCTTTCACTTGATCAACACTTCCTTGATAGATCTGCCATGCAACAAACATCCATGTGCATTGAGTATTGTTTTTGGTTGGAGCCAAAGGGAGCCTTCTTCATCTAATTCAAGAAAGATGGTTTGGACCCTGCAATTCTTTCCCACTACTTTATTCAAACAGGAAACACAGAACACTAGATGGATTTTGGAAGTAGTTGGAATGGCCAATTTGTAGACCACTGAACCAATATGCTTGATGATTTGACAGGGGCCATAAAAATTTTGTGCCAACTTGTGATGTCCCTAAGCATTGAGATATGTTTGTTTGTAAGGTTGGAGTCTGAGAAACACCCGATCACCTTCCTGAAAAACCTTTTCTGAACGATGTTGGTTTGCCTATTGATTCATGAGATTTTTAGCTATGTGGAAGTTATCCTTCAGAGTCGCGAGGGTGATTGTTCAATATTGTAACATTGTATCAATAGATTGAACCTTTGATGTTCCTGGAAGATAGGTAGTGACTATAGGTGGTTGTTGGCCACACACTGCTTCATATGGGGTCATTTTAGTGGTCGTATGATATGAAGTATTTGACCACCATTTTGCCAAAGGAATCCATTGCACCCACTGGTGTTGTTTATCATAAGAAAACCATCAGAAGTAGGTTTCCAAACATTTGTTGACCACTTCCATTTGACTATTTGACTAGGGTGATATGCGGTCCTCATGTTGAGTTGGGTGCCCTGCAATTTAAACAACTCTTGCCAAAATGTGCCGGTGAAAGTTGGGTCACGATAAGATGAAATAGAGGTGGGAATGCCATGCAACTTGAAATTATGATCAAGGAAAACTTGATCTATGAATGTCGGTGTGAAAGGGTGGGGTAATGCACAAAAATTATCATACTTGGAGAGGCGATCAATCACCACCATGATGACTAACTTGTTCCCATCCTTGGGGAGGCCCACTATAAAGTCCATGGAGATGTTCATCCACATAGAAGCTAGAATGGGTAGACTTGATGGTTTCACCTTTATTGTGTTGGCACACCTCACATTCAGTGACAAAATGAAGGATTTCCTTCTTCATTCCTTCCCAACAAAATGAACGACGAGCAAAAGCATAGGTCTTTTGGAAGCTAGAGTGACCCGCAATAGCAGATGAGTGTAACTCATTTAAGAACCTTGGATTGAGTGATGAATATGGCGAAAAAACTAGGAGATCCTCATAACTGATAATATTTTCTTTCCAAGTGTAGTCGGAGGGAGGATTAGGGTCCTCCTGAAGTTGATGAATTAGCCTGGACATAGTCAGGTCTGTTAGGCTCTCTTGTCGTACTTCATCAATCCAATATGGAATAGGCAAGAATAAGAAAAACAGGGAGCCATCCTCCTCATGCTTTCTTGATAATGCATCCCCCACGATATTTCATTTTCCCTTTTTATATATAAATTCATAATCATAACCCAACATTTTGGTCAGCCAGTTGTTCTATTAAGGGGAGGACAATCGTTTCTCTAAAAAATACTTCAGACTATGGTGATTTGTTTTGATTTGAAAATGACATTAGAAAATATATGGTCTCCATGTGTGTACCACATGGAGAATGGTCAACATTATTTTTCTTACATAGTTCTTCCCAAATTACGACCACTCAACACTTGGATAATAAAGGCCATAGATTAATCATCTTGTGTGAGAATTGTGCCAATACCATTTATGGAAGCATCTGAATCTACCAAAAGAAATTTGTTGAAGTCAGAAGTTGCTAAGACTAGAGTAGTGCACATGGCCCACTTTAAATCTATGAAGGCTTGCTCGACGACAGGTGTCTAGTGAAATGCATTCTTCTTAAGAAGGTCGGTAGAGGGCTTATCAATTTTTCCATAATGGTGGAAAAAATTCCTGTAATATCCTGTGAGATCGAGGAAACCACGTAGGTGCTTTATTGTTATGGGTCATGTCCAATCTTTCATATCTTGTATCTTTTTGGGGTCCACTCTTACCCGTCTCGATCGAAAATGTGTCCCAATTATTCCACTTCATTGGTCCCAAAGGAACATTTGGTATTTTTGACAAACAATTAGTTCTCCTACAGTCAATGAAGGACTTTTTCCACATGGAGAAGGTGGGTATCCCAAGTGCGATTGTAAATGAGGATGTCATAAAAAAAAACAGGACAAACTTCCGAAGGTAATTTTTCAAGAGTTTATTCATGATACTTTGGAAGGTGGATGGGGCATTGCAAAGGCCAAAAGGCATGACCAAGAATTCATAATGACCTTCATGAGTTATAAAGGTTGTCTTCGGAATATCTACCTCCTTCATCCAATTTTGGTGATAGCCAGAGCGAAGGTCTAATTTTGTGAAGAAACATGCACCCCAGAGTTCGTCCAACAAATCATAAATGAAAGGAATGAGAAATTTATCCTTGATGGTCAGTTTATTCAGGGCACGAAAATTTGAAAACATACACCAAACACATTCTTTCTTTAAGACCATCACTATTTGGGAACAATATGGGCTAGTAATGGGCCGAATTACCCCCTCCTCCAATAATTCATGTACTATCTTTTCTATTTCATTATTTTGAGAAAATGAATACGTGTAGGGACTTACATTAGGGGGTTGACTTCCTGGAAGGAGAGGGATGATATGATCATGCTCATCCCTCGAGGGAGGTATGTCTGTTGGAACCTCAAATACCCTGGGTTACTTTTCCAAGATTAGTTTAAGGCTATGAGGAAATTTAGGAGAGGCCTTATTAGTGACTTGGATGGCATGAAATTGAGCAATCATACCATGGTCGCCTTTATTCAATCATTTTTCCATCCCGTGAGAGTTGATGATTTCGGGGGAGACAACTTGGAGGCCTCGAAGGTTATAGGTGTCTGCCTCTTAGGTGAAGCTCATATATAAATATTGATAATCGATAGTAATCGTTCCCATAGTGTGAAGCCATTCCACACCTAATACAATATCACAACAACCCATGGAAATAGAGAACATGTGGGTTTTCAGATGATAATCACCCATTTATATTTTTACATTCTCACAACGATCCCCACACTTCATCGTACCACCATTTGCGATGAGGATTTGAAAATTAGAAACTAGGTGAATAAAGCAATGGAGCTCCTTAGTGAGCAAATAATGAATAAAATTATGGGTTATACCACTATAAATCAACACCATGACTGACCTATGTTTGATGTGTCCCTTGATATTCAATGTCTATGGGGCCAAAATACCCGAGAGGGTATGAAGAGATATGACAAGTTCCTCTGGTTCCATAGGGGTTTCAACTGAATCATTGAGGTGGACACTAATTTGTGTGTCCTCTTGGTCAGGATCCTCATATGATGGTATGTATTGATGGGAAGTGGAATTTGATGCATCAATATGGAATACATTTTGTTCCCAACATTTATGTCCCGTGGAATACTTCTTATCACAAAAATAGAAAAGTCCATGCTTTTGACGTTCTGCCATTTCTGCTGGAGATACCTTTTGGACCTTCAAGGTTTGTGTTGGAGCTAGGATATCCCCTGGATGAGGACAGGTGGTGAATGAAACCCTCATGGGTGGGGCCTAAATAATGGTCTCTGCTTCTTGTGCTAATTGGCATGCTTACAACCAGGTAGTAGGATGATGCATGCTCACATGAGCCCTGGTGACATCCTTTAAGCCACAAAGAAAACATTCAAGATAAAATTCATTAGATAATCCCTCAGTTCAGATAGACAATTGTTTGAATGTCATGATGAATTATGATACCAGGCCAGTTTGGCGCAGCTTAGTGAGCCTTCCCAAAAAATGAGATTCCCAATAAAAAAGGGCACAAACTGTTCTTATTCCACTACCACCACTTCTAGTGTTCTTGATCCAAGTACAGAACCCCTACATGGAGTTTGGTCTCATCATCCTAAATATCATGGAGGGATAAGTATTGTTCCATTTGTGAAACCCACCCTGCTAGGTTGGATCCATAAAATTTATGCATGTCAACTTTGGGCACCTTAGTCCAAGAATGTGGAGAACCCCAAGGAGAGTGTAAAGAATGAGTATGGTCATAATGGGAAGAGTGAGAGTCCTCTGGAGTGGGATCAACATTCTTACCCTTGAGGAGTTGTGCCATATCCTTTAATNGGGAGGCGTGGATGTTTTTGTGGAGGGAGTCAATCTTTTGTTCTAGGTTGGACACCTTATTCTCCAAGTATTCTTGGTTATGAGAGTGGGTAGTAGGCATGGTGGAGGCTTAGGGAGAAGATGAGGTGTCGGGATGGATAGTTTGGTGGGACCACACAAAAAGGGGGTTATGGGTGAAGGGTATCACGAAGATTAAGGCGACGAGGGGAATCTAATGGGGTAAGTCAAAAATAGGGTGGCCAGAAGGGGGTCAGGTCCTCGAAAACAAAATTGGCTAAAAAATGATAGGTATGATTGCAATTAGGGAGAAGAAAGGAATCCAATGGGATAGGCCTCAAATAATGGTGTCAGTAGGATCCATACTTTTTTTCACTCTTGCGAATTTATGCTTTGATCTGAAGAATATTGCAGTGTTGAAAGGCCCAAATTCTGAGCAGCAAAAAAAGTGTAGTAATTTCACAACCATAATGTAGGAGGTAAAGTTACACCGCAATATATCTTGTATGTTTTGTTTCTATTTTTGTCCCAAGGGTTGGGGTATTCATGGTTTCTACAAATAATGGTTTTCCCTGTGCTATAGCTCTTTGATATACATGCAGGGTCCAAGAGTAGTACTCGACTCAATATCTCAGGGCACTAACTAAGGAGGCTAGATCATTCCCTTAGTCGTACTACCTGACTACCCAGGTACTAGAGAGTATCTTCTCGAGTGTTGTTCTCGGTGGCACTATAACAGTCGGGCGGTTGATTGGTTTATCTACGGAAGGCTTCAGGATATCTAGATCGATCCATATATAGGTGTTGTATCATGCACTACCACTCAAAGGGGTACCAACAAGGGATACAAGGGTGACCAACAATGTGCACTTAAGTACTACTTGTAGTTCCTGCATGTATGATTCAGTGACCACAGATTTATGCGTTGAAAGACATATATCTGTAGATTTAAGACGTCGAAATACGTCTCTACCCTAAATAAATAACCCACAATTTTATGCCAAGGAAAGTGCTCTGATGCCACTTGGAAGGTACCAGATCTATTATAATAACCGAAAACAAAAATATTGTAGAGAATAACAACAAAACAACACAATAAATGAAACCACAACACCAAAATAATACCTTATTGATAGGAAATAATGTTCACTTGCCACTTCGAGGGGGAAACCTCCAACAGAGCAACGATCTATTACAATAATTCTCAAGACAAACTATCCAATACCTCCTACACCTATTTATACTAATTCTATCTTCTAAGGAAACTTCTAGAGGAAAATCTTTCTAGAAGTGAAATCTTCTATTAGGTCTTCTTACATTGACTTATTCTCCTTTATTTAATAGGACTTATTAACTAATGTCAGACTTCATTACATAGAAAACATATCATACTAACTAATGATCCACAAAGAGGGGTTAGGATCGGATTCTAATAGAATTCAACACGAGAAAACCCCTCCAACAATGGAAACTGTTATAGGTAGGCTTTATTCAAAGCGAAGAGAACAAAAGATATACCAAATATGCATAATTTCAATCATATTGAAGGTAGGATATTGCAACGGGTATTAGTTCCATCACTTGGAGAACAACACAACATCTTACAACAACTTTGGAGAAGTATTAATTTCCAACTATATTTTGTTATTTTGTTTAACAGAATAATCGGACTAGTATATCCTTGAGGTTAATCTAATGGTAAATGAAATCAACACAAAGTTCATTTACTATGTGGATGGGCCTTTCAATAATCTGAATTTTCTATCAAGTTAAATATGACCAATATATATAAACAACTATCTAGTATAATTTTATATTTATTTATTGTGAAAGAAACAAATTGTAATTTCTATTTTGTTATATGGTAAAGGTATTAATTCATGATAATTTTTTTTGTTCTAGAGGGGTGTGAGCTACCACAATCTCCCTTTGGGAAGAAATTCCAACATCTATTTCCTCCACTTTATCTCTCGAGAAAGAAGTGGATTCCATGATTATCTCATAATTCTAGCGTTTATTTCTTCCTCTTTATCCCTTTAGAAATGAGGAGATTCCCCTGTGGACACTTGCTGACAATATCCAAATTTGGTTCCTCCCTCTTTTGAAAGATTTGATTTTATGTCAATACTCAAAGCATTCCCAATATCCTCAAGAGTTCATAAATACCATACATGTAATGACAAATTGAGAATACAAACCCAAAATGACATTCTACTAAGTGACATAGTGTTAGGATCAAATTCAGCGAACAAAGGACTTATAAAAAGTTGCATGTTTTTCCAAAATGTGCTACCCTCCTCAAACACGTGTTGATGATAACAAACCTGATGGTAGCATGGAATAATAAAAAACCCTCTAAAACATAAAGAAATCTCACATTTATTTGTTGAAGTTGATTGAATCCACTGAAACAATATCAACATAGTAGGTCAATACCTATTAAATATGTAGATAATAACTTTTTTCATATAACTAATGTAGATGGGTTATTTGGAGCTTTGTGATCTCCACTAGTACTCCATTATATATAAACACTATGAATCGAAAAAAAACTTAGAAATATTTAGATTTATAGGTTTTTATTAACCATATCCTTAAACAACACATGTTTGTTTATTTAAAAAATAATTGATTTTGAAGAAAATATATTTTTATAATCAAAATCAAAATAGAAATTAATGGTGTGGCTTGGCTGTGACCTTAAAAATAGATTATTATTTTTATTATTATAATAAAATAAATTAATTTTATAAATATTTTTGTTTTGAATTTTTTAATTAATTTTTTATTTTTTAACTATCCATAAATTTATTGTAGGAGATAATGCCTCCATTATTATTATTATTGTGGATGATTAGAAATCAGATGAGATATTTTCAACCTCTTCTCTTAATTTAAAAATTAGTTAGAACCTCTTCTCTTAATTTAAGAATTAGTTAGATCTGAAAAACTCTATATAATAGAGCTGTAAGAGTAAAATTCATCGATCTGAGTCGCCATACTACGGAAGAAACCGCGTGATGTAGGATAGAGTTATCGTATAAAGTTGTCAAGCCAACGAATGATGGCATCAACTCCATATCAAATTGGAGCCGCTTTAATATTTTCCTCCTTTATAGATCTGAGTCGCCAGCAATGAGAGCATGTTGTTTCCTGCAATTGAAAAATGGGGAACGATAAATCGAAGGAGTCCATCCATAAATAATAGGAGTTGAATCGTTGAAGAAATATGTTGGTTCATCCACCAAATTTATGTGCCCTAGTCCTAGTTTAACAATGATAGAGCAACGATGGTGGGGTTATTTACTTATGGAGAACCCATAATTCAAGCCTGAGTGCTTGTCATTTGTGAGGGAACCGCCACGTAGAGTTTTGCTAAAGCACCTATCTGGTTAATGGAAGAGTCTCTGGTGGGGTTCTTCAGCATAGTAATCATTGTGTCATGTCCAAGATTTTTATTGGTGAGATTATTGCATAAATGACGACGGTGCATATTTGTGTTGCATCATTAGTGGGCAGTATGAACATAATTGGAGAACCAATCATAGATTAGATAATTTAAGTTGGTGGTTTTGGATGTATCAGTGTCACAAGAACATATCATTGATTTGATTATGTCTACATTCTATTATAACTTAGGGTATTTTTGTGTATTTATGTACTTGAAAAAGGTCAAGTTGTATGATTGACTATTAGAGTGAATTCAATGTCTAGATTTTTTTCCTATATAACTGACAAACTACATAGTCTTTTGTGTATCTAGACGTTCATAGAGTGATTCAGTATAGAGCCTATTTTTCAGGGTAGTCAATAATGGTCGGTCCTACAAACATGTCATTGATGATCAAAAGCAATCATTGATGGTCAAAAGCAATTGTATCTTAAATGGATGAAGTGGAAGTTGAAAGTTGATGGTTGAGAAAGAGCGTAGTCTATAATATTTCAGAGTGGATAGAAATGTTGATGAAAAACCATACCAGTCAAAGACAAGAATTAAAAACTGTGTTTATTTTAATTCCAATATTGTTTTCATCAAGATTGTTTTGGGTTGTTAGACCTCTTCTCCTAATTTAGGAATTAGTTAGATTTGGAAAACTCTATATAATAGAGCTATTGTTGTGTATAAGGGTGCAATTTATAATAAAATAATGTTTTTGGGTTCAATATGTTTATTGTTTCCTGAGTTTTATATCGTAAAATTTTTAATTTGTTTGATATTCAATAAATCGATGGTTGAAATTCATCTTCTAATTGAAAATATATCCCACCGATATAACAGCTATATGTTGTATTTAAAAAGTATGTCACAGAGGTAACATGTTGGCACTCACAATTGACTGCATTTCTTGCAACGTTGTTCTTCAACTATTGATTTATTAAACACTATTATTTAAAATCTTGTATGTACATAGACTTTGTTAATGCTTGTAGTAGTTGGAACATTGATAGGGAGTAGTTGATTGCATCTTCACAAGTTCAGTATGTGGAGCTATCTTAAAAAAATATGTGTTCAACATGTGCGAGAAATTGCATGTTTATTGAAATAGTATTATGGCACGTTAATTCATATTTTTATTTATATTGTAATGTGATTACATACAACTTTCTATTTGAATGTATTTTAGTCATACACCCGTAGGATCTATGCGACCAAAAATTAGCAATAATGTGAATTTGGAAGATCATAAGAATGGAAATTCATAAAACACATTAGAGTTGTGTGTATACGCTCCTACATTTTGGTTTAAGTCTATTTTCTCATATAGCTAGAGTATTATAAATGGAACCTTATCATGGCAAAATGTGGAACCCTTTGAAATGAACACTTAAAGGGATTTTTTATTTATTAAATAATGTGACTTTAGAAGATTATAAGTGTAATGTATCCAACCTTCTAGTCGGTACAATGCTTTGATATCAATTTGTAACGTATCCAATCTCTTAGTTGGGTACTGAGCTCTGATATCAATTTGTAACGTATCCAATCTCTTAGTTGGGTACTGAGCTCTGATATCAATTTGTAGTGTATTCAGCTTCCTAGTTGGGTATTGTGCTCTGATAGTAACGTATCCATCCTCCTAGTTCCAATGCATGACACACAATTTCCTCTTATGATACAACTTATAATAGTGGAAGTAACACAATAGAACTACACGCAAAAACATACTGAGCACCCAACATTACTGTGCACATAATCCACTCTGAACATGTGATCACTACTGTGCGTTCAACCATTCTAGCGTCACACACAAATTATGGTCTCCTTGTGCGAGCAGACTACTTCCTTGCGGACACAAGCGAATCCAACCTCTTGTGCTCACGAAGTATTTTCCTACACGCGCGACCATTCTAACCTCGCCTAGGACACTCATGACCATTATTATAAGGTTAAATTAACATGAATAACTAATAACAATTGTCATACTTTGCATGTATGACTACAAATACTAAATATCAACACCACACTTACATGTGCAAGTAACATTATACAAAATAACAACAATTACTTATATGCAACATCATACAAGAATTAAACCCATATAAGAAATAGATAACTAAGCACACAGTAAATGAGAAAAGCACACAAAGAACACTTATCTTTTATAAAAAGTCACCAACTGCGCGCAGACCTCAGACGTTCCTCCCAACCATAGACTCTATTTCTCATACACTTTCAGCAACAAGTCACCATCGAGTTGGAGCTTAAAATCAACCAGGGAAAAAGAATTCCTAATGCCAGGATAAGGTCTAATAATCAACAAAAAAATTTAGTCCAATGTGCCCACTGCTACAACTAGCCTACAGTCTCTCATTCCCCACATGCTTGTTCCACCCCAGGAAGTGTGCCCCTTCTATGCTCAACATTCCCTCTGTTGCCCCACTTCCCTTCTGGGACTTCAGTAACAGGTTTGACAGGAAGTCTCAGATCCCTGAAACTAATGCCCAACACACCAGGGAACAATTCCTAGAAAAAATCTCACTTGGAAAGAATTCTCACGGGCTTGACAACCATCCTCTTCGTCATGAAATCTGTCACCAAGAGAGAATGCTCATGGGCCTAGCAACATGCCTCTTTGAAAAAAAATATCTCACCTAGAGAGAATACTCACGGATTTGACAACCCATTTCTTCAACCACAAACAATTTTTTATCAAGCATACGTTTATACAATAACAATCAGTTCTATATCCCCCCAGAGGAGTGTAGGTCTGAATGACTAAGGAATGAGATGAATAATTTTTCTCCCCTGAAATACACTAAGGCCAATAATATATATTGCATGCCTTAAACTAGACACTTTTCACTTTCAGAATTAGCTTTAGCCACATGGTGACTCGTTCCCATCCCTTGGGAACTTAGGATAAATAATTATCCATAAATTACACTTTTTCGGAAATATTAATAAAATATTCCCTTGGACTTAAGTCCCCCCCTTTTCCCTTTTTTGTGGAGTTTATCCCCCCATCTCTTTTGGTATGATCTGTATGCATGCAACGATGTAATATTATTAATAACTTGAGTGTGATTACATTTTACAAGGATAGGCACACTCGCCTATTTTCATCCCAACTCACCAGACCCATAACCACACAGGCTCTCCAGCCTCAAATACATACATACATACATACATACATATATAACCCAGTTCGATGCACACTTCAAGTTAATCCCCATGCACTTACTCAAGATCACGCAATACTGTGAAATGTGTGCACCCTTTCTTCAACAACAATCCTTGCACACTACTCAGGTGTACGCAAAACCAAAATTTCGGTTCACCAACCTATATGTACATTTACATTTACAGTTGGTACCAATGGCTCACTGGTCTATATGTACAATTACAAATGGGGTTCGGATTAGAGACATTACAATAACAATGAAAATTCATAAAAAAATATTAAAGTTGTGTGTGTACTCTCCTAGATTTTGGTTTACTAATATTTTCTCATATAGCTAGAGAATTAAAAATGGAACCTTCTTATGGTAAGGTGTGGAACCCTTTGAAATGGACATTTAATGGGATTTGTTATTTATTGAGGAGTATGTTTAATGCATTTCTTTTGTTAACAAATTTAACAAATTAAACTTCTTCATGATGAATTGAGTGTTTTACTTATTTCACAATGTATCATCACATGCACTTCATCCTTAATTTCTCATTGTTTGCAAAGTAAGCATATATTTCTATCTCTTTCTATGGTTAGGTCATGAGAATTTAGTTTGAATTAACAATGTAAATGCTTTTTTATGCATAGAGATTTCTCTCGAACGCACCGTTGCTCTTTCTAAGTAATAATTTGGTTTCACTAGAATCCCATTTTCTCACCACCTTTGTGCCACAACTTCTAAGTTACCCTCTTTTGTACCAATTCTCAAATGGCCAATGGCTCATCCTTCATTTGACAAATCTTATTCTTCAATTTCCCATTTTTAATCCATTGAATGCAATAGGGTACCAACCCTAATCTTCAGATTCAATATTTCATCTATCTATGCTTTATTTCTATAATATATGTAATACATTGGCATAATGTTTCTCCTTTTAAAAGTAATATACTAGTTTTGTTGACATTATATTGTACTAGTTGTTTATTTAATACTTAGTTTGTGTACTAATAATATTTTCTAAATTCTTTCAAATTTATTCTAAATTTTTTTTGGAGAAATAAGCCAAAAAAAAAACAATCATACAAAATAATTATATACACTAATATTTTGAATAACAACTTCCTTAATTTCCAACTTCATAATTTTGATTTTTTTTACATTTTTTATACATAAAATAAAAGACCTAAATTTGATCATCATATACTTATCCCAACTATGCATTATTGTTACCTTTACTTTTTACATCATCTTTGATACTTTTTACATCATCTTTTTAGGGTAAATCAATAACAAAGCAACAAAACCTACTATTCCTACTTCCTCAACATTCTTCGTAATGCAATTATATGTGTTAGGTAAAATTCAATCTAATTAGATAAAGTAAGTTGGTGATAAAATTTAATTGAATTACAATTTAGATTTGATGTTTATTAAAAATTGGTTTACCTAACAAAGGTAAGATGAATTGAATTAATGTTGACTAAAAATAACAATAATTAGTTTTTCACATGGGTAAGATTAGGTAATTGGTGGTGAAAGTGATGGGTTTTGTAATGTGAATTGAATTAGTGTTGAGTATTAATAACAATGTAATTAATTTGTCACAACTAATATGTCACTGGGTAAGATTTGGTATTTGGTGGTGAAAGTGGTGAGTTACAATAAATAATTTGTCACATGAACAATATCTAATTTGTCACTGGGTAAGATTTGGTATTTGGTGGTGAAAGTGGTGAGTTACAATAAATAATTTTTCACATGAGCAATATTTCATAATTGGTTAAAGACATGAATAATAAATAATTTGTCACATGAGCAATATCTCATAATTGGTTAAAGACATGAATAATAATGTGCATTAACATATATTTTTTTACATAGATAAATTGGGTTGAATTTGTCCAAAGTCATAAATTTTGATATATATCCATTACATTATAATGATTTAAAAAAAAATTAAAGTGAATTGGTAAAAAATATATATTTATTAATATGGCCACTTAAATCAGTGGCTAGGCACACTGACATTGGTTGAGGTTATAATATTAAATCTTAATTTATCATTAAATCTCACATACATATTTTTTATTTTAAATTAAAAGATGGAGAAATAAATATTATAATAATTATCAATATAAATACATATAACAAATTTTAAATTAAAAAATGAAAAATAAATATTATAATAATTATCAATATAAATAAAGTGAGTATTTTAATTTAAAAGATGGAAAAATAAATATTATAATAATTATAAATATAAATAAAATGAATTGATAAAAATCATATATTTAATATTATAATTATTATCTATATATAAAAGTTAGTGTATATATATGTGGGTGAAATCATTTACAATCTACAAATCGTATGAAACAAATAACAATTAATTTTTATCTATATAAATATAAATTTCTTTATAAATTAATCTAAAAAAAATAATTTATATATTAGAAAAATGTAATTGTCATTTATCAAGAGGATTGTTGGTAGTATAATTGCCATTTACGAAAATGAGTTGCATTTAGTTTAATATATTTTAGGTGTTGCAAGCTTCTTAGGTGTGTTGGGTTGGGTTTGATGAAATTTTAATTTGTTATATACCACAATTCATGTGTATATATTGCGTTTTCTATCTAGGAATAGTATCAGTTGGTTCAACACTGTGAACTCTAGGATTGTCATTGAAAATTTCCAAGTAAGAGGGAAGTCGGTTGTAGCTTAAATAAACTACGTGGGGCTCAACACTGTTATTTATACCAGTTTCTCTGTCATCCCGGCCTAGGGAATCGTTCACTTTACTTGCTTGTAAATTGCATAGTTTCAATTAGGTTTGGGACAAAGGGCAATAACATCAATTATTTTTTTTTATTGATTAGAAATTATCCAATAGAAATTGTTTTTAAATATGGTAATATTTTTTTGGGGAGTGGACTAACTTTGGAGTAATCCTTCTTCAGAGTTACTTTTCCCGCAGGTTTTCTGATCGTTCTTTTTAAAACTTTTGGCCAATACAAAATTCTGATGGATTTTCTAAGTATCTGGGTTGGTTTAAAATGGGGAAAAAACCCTGAAGTGAAGTTCTGAAATGAATAAAACTTAAAGGTTCAATGAGTGGAGACAGTGGAGACCCCATGGATACAGGGAAGAAGGTCATTGCTTACTTTGAAAAGAGAGAGAAAACACTTTGCAAAGAGAGAGAAATTGAGGACAAGGTGCTTGTGATGAACTTCAAAACTTTGACCCATAAAATCAATGGCTCACAACACATGTTGTGATCTACGACCCAAAATGACTCCGGAGCTCCAGGCTTTAGAGTTATCCATTGCACAATGCTTCAAATCCCTTGGAGTGTTGAACTGGAGAACTCGCGGAGGCACACAGATCCAACAGACCACAAGTCCCCAACATCCAACGACTAAGATCTTCTTTGGGACTCCGACCTTCGGGAGTCCTGGCTTCTCCAACATGAAATACCTCTAGAGTATCAAACCTTTGAACCTCCATATTTAGTGCCACATGTCTACTAAAATCAATGGTGCACACATCCCCACAATTTGGATGGTTGTGATCTTCTTCGAGACTCCGAGCTTCAAGAGTACCTAGTGCTCTTTCCAACGGAACCTCCAGAGAATCATTTATATGAACTACAAAATCTAGCACCACATGTCCCCTCGACTGGACGAACGATATTAACTCTGGCCTTCGGGCTTCGAGAGTTCTCACAAACTACACCTTGATTTCCCCCGGAGTGCCAAGTCTCTGGACTTCGGGATCTACTGCCACATGTCCTCCCCAACCAACGGATAGGATTGGCTTTGGCCTTCGGGCCTTCGTAAGTCATCAACCGTCGTAATCTCCTTATGAATTTCCCCCAGAGTGCCTACTCACTGGGCTGCAGGATCTCCTACCACATGTCCACTAGAAATCAATGGCCCATATTTACTCCGCTCTTCGGAGCTTCGGGAGTCCTTGACTCCAAACAACCTAATTCCTCTGGAGTGTTGGTTCTCCTGAACTCCAGATATGGCACCACACGTCCTTTGCGATGGAAAATCGAGATGAGCTCCAGCCTTTGGGCCTTCGAGAGCTCTCACCTCACTGCACTTTGCTTCCTCTAAACCACGAACTTAAGATTCGGTAGATCTACACTCCACATGTCCCTCCCAATTGATGGAAGGGATTAACTCCATGATTCAGAGTTTCGGGAGCTTTTACACTCCTACAAATATACCTCCAATCTTTCGGATAGCTGGAATTCTAGACCACGCTCAATCTGCTTCCATGTGGCCTCACATTTGATGGCCCAAACACACTTCGGGTTCCATGACTTTGGAAGACTTGTCTCCTCTACATCCAAACATGAAAAACCCCCGAACTTACAAAGTATGAAGGGAGATTAAGGGTTAAAACCCATGCAACTCACCTTGATCCGACAGATGTTGATCTTTTCACGTCGATCCTGCGAATGGGATCTGTTCTCCTTGGTGTGCGCTCCTCCTTCATTTTGGACTCTGATCTGACGGTCCATATTTATCCTGTAGCCAATCTAATGACTACTATAGCTCTCCCTCTGTATGTGGCTATGCTTTCCTTCTGATGAAGTATTTTCAATAACTTTTCAAAGGCTTAGCCTTTGAATCTTTCCCTGTAAGATTGCCTTCTTTATCTCTATCTGTGTTTCCTCTTATAATCTTGAAATGATTTAAAATTCAAAGGGTATCATCCCTTTGAAAGTTTCTCTCTTGTAGGTCTGTCTGCTTGGCCTCTGCTTGCATTCTTGGAAAACACTGCTCCTCCTAAGCTTCCAACTCTTTCGATGTTTTCAAAAGGGACTTGGCCCTTTCTCTTCTTCAATATAACTTTCTTCCCTCCTGGCAAGCGAAATTATTTTTCTCCTGAGGTTTTCTAACTTCTCAAGATTTCAAAGGGGACTTAATCCATTTCCTTCTACACTCCTTACACAGGCACTGTGCACAATGACACTATTTCTCCTGATCTTGAATTCGCTCAAACTTCTAAGGGTCTCGACCCTTTTTTCCTTATCAATTTATTGTTCCCTACTATCACTCAAACTCTTTCCTTTAGAGCTTGAAACTTAAAAATCTTTTTCTCTGGCACATTCCTTGCACTTGCCTAAAACTTCCAAAGATTTCAGACTTGAAGGTTTTTCTGAAAATATTCCTGCACACTCCTTGCGCTCTATCTTCCTTGGGAGTTCTTCAACACTTTCCAAGTGTTGTCCTGGTGCATGCCTTGCATGGTTGTTTTGTGCACTCTTGCACTACTTCTCCTTCGAGTATTTATCTCCAAGTGTGCCCTCTTGGAAACCTTTTCACAGAACTCAAAACAGAGTCCTTGCACCTGCTCGATACAGTCCTTGCAGAGCTTCCTTCCTAGAGTGTCCAATAACTCTTCTATGCTTTCCCTTGCACTACTCCTTTTGATTTTTTTGACTTATTCTGGTGTGCCCACTTGACACGCTCTTCTCTGAAATCAAGACATAGTTCAAGTGCACTCCTTGCACTGGATTCACAGAGTATTTCAATTACTTTGGTGTGCACTCCTTACACAAGCCTAAGATCCCAGAACACTCAGAAAAATAACAGATAGGGAAATCTATCTAATTCCCGCAAAGGGAATATAACATGAATGCATTGAATTCATAGAAAAATACAATAAACACATTAAGAAACATTCAGAAAACAAATATGATAACACACATAAAAATCACAGGCAGGAAAAACTACTTTTGTATTAATCTAAATGGTTCAGTACAAATTTTTACAAGGCTGGAGTACAACTGAGTCTCAACACTTCTCCTCTCCTCTCCTATTCAACTTAGCAACTAACTCTCTCCCTCGTAGCTAATTAATGAATTTTGATACAAGAGATCCTTTTACAAAAGAGGGGCTCTTGATCCTTCCCTCCATCTACCTATTCACATTAAATTACATTCAATGGCCATCTAGTCTGAATTAGATATAGATCCATATATTGTCAGCCATTAAAGGTAACTCTACCTATTACAATAACTCAACATGTACAAAGAGAGGATCTTGGCTTCCCTTGATCCTTCAAACATTTAATACATTAAAATTTTAAATTAAGGCTAAAATTTGAAAGGATTGGCACATCCTTCTTTGGGATCTTCTCCCTCCAAGTGCATGGATGTGTTCTCTTTCTGGCGCGTTGTTAAGGTGGAGCGATGCTCCTGCATCAGACTTTAACATTACATAACAATAATTGATGTCGTCGTTTATTGATCCTAGAACTGTAATACAACCACCAATCAATAAGAGACGTATTTTTATGGATTGGTGCATCCACCGAAAATTTAAGGATAATAGGATGGATAGATGGTTTATGGTGTTCAACAAACCTCCTTGCAATAACAGGGAGGTGCCTCTATATTTCCTCATGAAATTATGGGAAAAACTTATTTTGGGTCACCATGTTAACTATTTTGACATCAGTGTATTCCAAGAGGTGGGTCTTTGGTCCACACAGGATAGAGAGAAAGCTAGGTGTGACCCTATATTAACTCCTCATTCTCTTAGGAAAAGGCCTAACCCCCCTAATCAACATCCTCTCATCACAAAAGGAATCCAATAGACAATTATCTATATCAACATTGAGTTGGATCCTAATGCAACATGGGAGTTTTCTAGCACTATCTCATCATACTGGTGATGTTGGTAGAGGGGTTGGACCTTCAAGCCTTGCAACAGAGTGCAACTGTGTTAAGGTCCTAACCCACACATAGGTAGATCATTGTATTCAGATGTAATAAAGGTCAATATTAATAAGACCTTTCAATAAAATAGAATAAGGCGGATGTAAGAAGACCTAATAGAAGCTTCCGCTTCTAGAAGGATCTTCCTCTAGATGCTTCTTTTTAGTATAAATAGGAGTCGA
>ML780632.1:777676-789309 GCA_009831015.1 Picea engelmannii
CAAAGAATTAATATATAGTTTTAACTAAGACAACAAATATGCTATTTGGAGTTTTGAACCCGGGACTTATAGAGTATATTCCAAAATTTTAAACAATGTACCAACTTATTTAACCACATAAAATTGTGACATTTAATTAGTTTTTTTAATATAATTAATTGAGTTGTAACATTGCCAACAAATTTAGATCCGATTTTTGGCCTATTTAAACCTAGCTTCGCACCAAAACAAGACATGGGTTTTCAGTCCAGATTGAAGCATGTTGCATGGCAGTTTGTGCCAAGTTTATATTTGTCTTGATTTACGTGCAATAGGTGTCCTTATGTTAGATTTGTCTCGTTTTACATGCCATTGAGTTTTTAAGAAAGATATAGCGTGTTTATACTCATTTTTATCAGAATTTCGAGGGGAATCTGATGGTGATGTTATTTTTGTTTAAAAGTGTTGTATATGGAAGTATTAGTTCAGATTGATATGTATGAGACTCATAGTGAAAAAATGGATTTTTGTGCACCTGTTTACAATATAGTCGATTTTATACTCATTCTTCTTAGAATTTCGCGAGGATTTTAATGGTGACCTCTATTTCTAGGTTGGAGTAGCCAACTTGAAGGGTGTCTTCATGATTCTACATTTTCAAAAACTATTTTAATGTAATGTGGCAATTGAGCATTAATAAGAGCGGTTTGTTTCTCTCTATATTGACACTCATTATTTCCGCAAGTTATATTTATCAGTTAATAAAGTTTATGGATAAGTAATAAATTCACATGATATTTTGAAAACAATCAAGTCAATCTTCATTTTTCTGAATCTAGTCAAAATTTTATGTGTATCTATGAACTAATTGACATCTAAGGATTTTTGGGCTGAATTGGTATCATAGTTTGTTGATATTTCAGATCAAGTTGGTATCAAAACTCATTTGGTATTTTCAAATCACTTGGTATTAGAGCTAGTTTTGACATTTATTTGCAAGTGAATGCTTTCGAGGTCCAAATCTAAGTGAGGTGAAGGAAAGCTTGCAAGTTATAACCTTGAAATTGGTTCAAGGAGATTCATTCGAAGAAAAGAAATGGAGTATGAAGAAGTTCCTTCTGAGGATGACAAGGAGTTTTGAAGGATGTTTCTTGAGATGACAAATATGGTTAAGGAATTATGGGAAGCCCTAGAAATAACGATATAAACTCCTCACCAAAATTAAGGTGGTTCAGTTGAAACAATGGTAAAATTTGAAGGAGAAGGAGAAGGTGAAAAAACTTCAGTGTCTCCTCCACCCCCATCATCATCATCATCGTCTTTGTCCTCTTCCTCATCATCATCATCCTCTTCCGATTAAAGTGAATGTTCTTCTCATAAGAGGAAAAAGCGTTCTAAGAAATGTTCTCATGATTTTCCTTTGTTAAATATAGATGTAAAGTTTGATTTGCCTACTTATGATGGAAAGTTGAATGTAGAGAAGTTGCATAATTGGTTGAAACAAATTGAAGTGTATTGCAGGGTACAAAAACTCATACAAGACTCTTCAAGGATACAATTGGCTACTCTTACCCTGAGCGACACAACTTTGATATGGTGGGAGAGTCGAAGACAAGTTGATCTTATTCAACATGGTAAAGTCATCTCTTCTTGGATTGAATTTACTGTTTCATTAAGAAATAAATTTTATCCATTAGCTTCTATGCAAACATTAATGATTGCTTGGAAACATATGAGACAAGGAAAATGGAAACATGTTAAAGCTTACACACAAGAATTCAAGATGAAGACATTATCTTTAGGAATTCTATTACATACTCATGAGACTCTTCTAAAGTATATTGCTAGTATGCACTTATATCTTTGCTATACATGATACTATATTGATGTTTAATCCTACTAATATTGACGAAGTATCAATACAAGTTACTCATCTTGAAGCCAACAAAGGAGAACATGTTGAGGATGTTTCAGAGGAGCCACATGAATTCAAGGAGTAGTCGAAGGCAAAAAGGAAGAGTAAGAAGACAACTACAGTAAAGAAGGATGAAGAGAAGAATCCTACATGTTCTCACCGTGAGAAGAAAGGATATGATGAGAAGTATTGTTGTAAGTTGCATCCATAATTAAAACCAAATTGGGCTTAGCCTATGAAAGGTAAACATAAGACCACAACCATAGTTCAATATCTTGGATCAGATTCTAAGGATGAAACAAAGGTTATATCTATGGGCATCAACGATAAATCTTATGTTGCAAGTTTCTGTTCATGTACTTTTACTTCAAAGTCTAAAGTAATCCTTGATGGAAGGAAAAGAAAAGACATGTTTCATTTATGATTTATCTCAAAGAACACTAATATTTATACACTTTTTGATAGTGGATAGCAAGTGAATCTTATTTCAGAGCAAGTTGTTCATAATTTGTGATTGGAAACTAGGCCTCATTTGAGACTGTATCCTTTGGGTTGGATTTGTGATAATTCTTAGGTAAATATAACTAAGTAATGAAAGTTATGGTTTGTGATCACATCTAGTTTCATTGATGAGGTAGATTTAGATGTTGTTCCACTTGACATTTGCAAGATGGTTTTGGGAATTCCATACTTGTATGATAGGAAGACCATTTTCTACAGGGGACAAAATAAATATCATCATTTCAAGGATGGGATTGAGTGCATTGTGAGAGCTCATAATGTGAATACTACTTTGACAATTGTCACTACAATTAACATGCTATCTAATTCTAGTATCTAGAATCCATATTTATATCCTACGATTGAATGCAGAGAAGGTCCTTTGGTTGATGTTGTTCCTATTAAGAAGGGAAGATATGTTGATGGTTCATTATATTTCATATCTGTATATTCATTTTTTTTGTTTAGTTTATTACTAATTAGTGGATTACGGTTGGCTATTGCAACAATTAATGATGGATTTTGTGAATTTAAGGGAATGGTTAACTTGGTTAGCAGTGTTTGTTCAGTCTTCATTATGGTTGTAATGAGTCAGGTGCTCATTATCCAAGTAGGATGGATGGATGATATTGAACAAGTGAGGAAAAAATATCCTCACTTCATTTCTAAATGATCCATACTTTTGGGGGTCCCAAATTTCTTCAGTGGGGAGGCGTGATCTAGGAGGATATAGAATGCTAAAAATGACCCAGGAGGATCCTAAATGATTAGAAATTGATATTCTCGAATTCTATTGAAAACTAACTTATTGTATGGATCTCAAAAATATATTTCCAATGACACAAAAATCACCTCAAACGGAGTTCGTATGAAGAAGTTATGGCCAGTCAAAATTTGGTCAAACTAGGTCAAAAGTCAAAGGGGGTACCACATGGAAAGCCCATAGGCTCCCACATGACCTGTCCATATAGATCACAAGATGACATCATCTTGACATCAGCAGGGAGACATGACAACACAAGAGGCTTCCACATGTCACTCATTTTTAGCATTTTCAGGGGTCCATGTGAACCAATAAAAAAGTGCCACGTGTCATTCATATGGATGATGTGGAATCTGTATGATAATATGGCATATAAAGGTAGAAAGTACAGTCAATATCCATATGCTGACATGGAAATGATAGGGTAGTGACATGGTAGTACCAGCAAGTGCCATGTGGCAGTGACTGTACATTATAGTTAGCATGTGACATGACATACACGGTGGTATGGTGTGAGGTGGACCAATCAGGGGTTACCACGTGGTAGGCTCAGATTGGCCAATGATGGTTTAAGGCTCAAAGTATAATGGGGTTCAATTCATTAGTTTGGTTATTATTTTTGGTTATATATATAGTTAGAATAACCGATGAATTAATATATGGCTTTAACAAAGGAAATATATATGTTATTTGGAGGTTTGAACCCGAGACCTCCAGGGTATATTCCAAAAACTTAACCAATGTGAAAACCACTTTAACCGTGTAAAATTATGACATTTAATTCATTTTTTTATGTAATTAATTAAGTTCTAACAATGCCAATGTATTTAGATCTGATTTTTGGCCTATTTAAACCTAGCAATGCCAACGGATTTAGATCTAATTTTTGGCCTATTTAAACCTAGCTTCGGGCCAAAACAAGACATAGTTTTTCATGCCATATTGTAGCATGTTGCATGGGAGTTCATGCCAAGTTCATATTTGTCTTGATTTACATGCAAGAGGTGTTCTTATGTTATATTTTCCTTGTTTTGTGTGCCATTGAGTTCTTGGAGAAATGTATAGGGTGCTTACACTCATTTTTCTCATAATTTCACAAGGAATTTAAAGGTGACCTTTGTTTCTAGGTTGGAGTACCCGACTTGAAGGGTGTATTCATAATTTGACATTTATAAATACCATTTTAATGTAATTTGGCAATTGATAATTAATAAGAGCGGTCTATTTCTCTTTATTTTGGAACTCATTATTTATGCAAGTTATATTTACGAGTTAATAAATTTTATGGATAAGTAAGAAATTCACATGATATTTTGCAAATAGTCAATTCAATCTTCATTTTCTTGGACCTGTTCGAATGTTTATGTGTATTTATGAACTAATTGACATCTAAGGATTTTTGGACTGAATTGGTATCAGAGTTTGTTGATATTTCAGATCAAGTTGGTATCAAAACTCATTTTGTATTTTCAGATAAGTCAATCCCACTTTTGTTATTCTGACCTATGGGTTTTTGGGTGTGGTGCCCATTTGGTTCTCCATTCGTATTTTCTGACATTATAACTATCCCTGTCATCCCTTCAAGCCTCCAGGTGTTCATCCTTTTCCGTTGTCTATCCTCTACATGTGTCACCTCATCTGGGAGACTGATGTCCTTGTTGTTTAGTTTCCTTTCCTCCCTCTAGACAACCTCTATGGTAGGGTCCCCTTTCATCCAAGTTCTGATTTTCTTTGGCTATGAGACACCTAATTTGGCCAAATAGTCTTCCACTGAATTCACACTTATTTTCACTTGATAAATAATTATCACATGAATGTTTGGGATTATCGTGGCTATTTGAGACCATTCAAAGGATAGTCTCCAATTATTTGATAATTTCTCTAGACTAGAGGCATCTATCAATTTTTTGAGGTTCGAGATTATGAAGAGAGAATCTACTTACGCTATGAGAGGATTATATCCCTACATCCTTGTAAAGTCTATACCTCTTAGAAAGTCTTCTAATTCAACCCCATTGTTGGTGTTGAATTCCAATTTGAAGGAGAATAATGTTGATAAATTTCCTTCTAAATCCCCAAGAACTCTCCTTGCCCCAGAAAAACTTGGATTGTCATTCGAGGCCCCATCAAAATTCAATTTGATTAAGCCTATTGGAGAAAGATTCCAGTTTTGAGAAGTTTGATTCTTGTGTTGGATAGATATTTTAGCCACCTATTGATAGGAGTGCCCAAGCCTCCAATTTTGAAAATTAACTTCCTCTTATTTGTTAAGGACTCCACATTCCTTACTCTAGGAACATGAAGTGATGAAATCCTAGACATTAGCATTTATTCATTCCATAATTATTCCATTGAGAGTTGTTGTTTATTAAAGATTATTTCATTTCATTCCTTCCATAGGTTCCACATGAATATCCCTAGGAAAATATCCCAAGCTCTGTTTAATATGGAATTGGAAAAAGGCTCTAGAGGCTAGTCAATAATTATTTCGGATTCATCATTTCAGAATCTTCCCGAATGTCGAAAAAGATCTGCACCAGTGTCCCATAAAGTCACCCCTTCTTTACAATCACATAGAAGGTGATTCAAGGTTTCCTCATCCTGTCTACCTATCATATAGATAGAGGGACATTCAAATCCTCTCTTACTTAGTTTTTCCTAGGTTATAATTTTCTCTCTCAAGGCCAGCCATAAAAAGGTCAAAAATTTTTGCCAAAGCATAGGTTACCATACGCATTGCCAATCCATTTTCCTCTCCACTTATGTTAGTCCTACCGCTAGATGACATGTTTCCTAAAATTTAAACGTTCCTTCTCCTATTTGTCCCCATCTCAAAATTCTTGGGCTTTCTCTCAGTCATATTTTTTGAAGATCCAACTCCTCCTCCAAACTCTTTTTAACTTCTTCATTTCAGGTTATAGGCCAATCCTCTAGATTTTTCCAAATTCTCTCATATACCTCATGTTAGCACTCTGTAAATTTTGTCTGGATGATAGACAAACGACAGAGGTAACTGTTTCAACCTACTTTAGAGATGAAGCACTAGCCTCCTCAACTCAAAGAGGGATCTCTCATGTCACTTGATATTTCTTTGGGAATCGGTGGCTATATTTTGGTTTGTTTTGGGGGTTTTTAATAAAGTTGCTGGCAAGGAAGGGGAGGAACACTCAGGGCTATGGAGTCAAAATTATGAAATTGAATGAAAACAATGACCAGCCGATAGAACTCTCTAGAGGATAAAGGCTAAACTAGGTGATGAGTTTGATGTATTCTTGAATTTAAATAGAATGTAGGAAGATAAAGAAAACAAATAACTGCATTAGAGCATTACTGAAATGAATTCTGAATTTGTTAAGAAGAAATACAGACACTTTAAATTGCTTAAGACAAGAGAATCACAAGATGAATTCTGGGCCTTTAACTATCCAATTTAGACAGAAGAAAGTGTAAATGGAATAACAGATCACAAGAAATATATATGATGAAATAAGACAAAGCTCATATCACCATCGTTAGAATATTTTCATAGAGACTTCAAAAGCTTCTGCATATATATTCAATTCAACGTCATAAAATTACAATAGAGTTTGAAACAACCAAAAGGGTGCTCTTGCACTTATGCTAACATTAATTCAATCAAATGTCCCAACATTTATACAATTCAATTACAATGGATGAAACCGAAACGTTTCAGCTTCTAAAACTAATAATAGTAATTTCAACTAACAGTCTCAGTATATGAACCGATTTACAATGATTACTCAAAAGACATTTCAAAACTAAGAACGGATTTCTCTGATTGCTCAACTTCCTTTACACCATCTGGCTTGTCCTGATCTTCTGTCGAACTCATTGGCTTGGTGACACCTGGAGGTCACGTACTGGTCCTAGGAAAGCTGCATTTTGTCTTTCCCAGCCACATGATTTCCTTCCATTGTGAGTCAGAAGGAACCTTGTAGTCCATCATCTCCTTAATCAAAATCTCTAGGTCAATGCATGTGGCATAGGACATAATCAACAGGCCAATCTTCAATGTTTTAAATTGATTCAAAATTTCAAAGTCTGTGGTCAAATACTCTACCATACTTGGGCCTTTCAGACTTTCCTCCATAGATTCAAATTTGAAATGGTCCATACTACACTGAATGAGGAGAGAATTGTAGTCTTCTTGATTGTGTAATGAACCTTTGCCATCCCAAAATGGTGGGAGGCCCTTGAAAAACAATTGTTCAAACGTGTCTTTAAACTCTTGTATACTGTGCTCCATTTGCATAGCTTTGTTCTGAACCAATTTGAGCAAGTTGTGATTGGCGATGATTCTCCTGGCCCAAATGATCAAAGCAGTTCTGGCCTTTACCCCAATAGTCTAAAGATCAGTAGTGGGCATGGAATTCAACAAATCAATAATGTTTTGGGCCCATTCTGAAGGTTTATTGGCTAATGTTTCATTAACAATAGTACACCTGCTTCGGGCCGTCGTAGCCACGTTATCTTTGTCATTTATAAAATTCAGATAGACTTTGAACTTAGCAGCCTTTGTATAAATAGAATCCCAGATCACATGTTTATCTCCTTGCAATAGTTTTTTACCTTTTAACCTCGTCCTCAACTTTCTTACTCTCTCTTGCAAATATTGATTTTCCCTTTGGACTAGAGCCATCTTTTCATCTTTTGTTTTCATCTCTTGTTTCATCTTTTCCAAGGCTTCCTTAAGGATTTTGATTTCCCTTGTTTGTAAGCTCACTTGGGACATGGCTTGAACCAATCCATCATTGGTCAATCCAGCTTTTGCATTAGCAGGTACAATGACATCCATATATGACGTTGCTACTTGTCTTTGTAATCAATTCTCTTTCTCCTTCTCCAACTGTAATACTTTATCTTTGTAATTTAGTGATTCTTGTCTCAATGTTTCCTTCTCTTTCTCTAGAGAATCCATCTCTTTTTCCTGTGTATGTTCAGTAGGGGACATATTTAGCTTCTTCTTCAGACCTTGGATTATCTTGTCCTTCTCATCTAAATAAGACTTTACTCCTTGAGGGTATTCGAACTCCAACCTTTTGACCTGTGTCTGCCAGGATCTGTTGGATGCTTTCTCCTGTTTCAATTGCCCATCTAGTTTGAGTGCATGTGTTGTCAATATTGAAAATTTCAGACTTAATCTTAGATAGTCTAAGTGTACATGTCACTAGCATTCCTGTGGAACTTTACTTTCTCTGGGGCACCAATATTCTCATAGTGCATATTTATTTCAGACACTTTATCATCATCTACTATTGCTATATTAAACGTCTTTATCTCCACATCTCTGATTGAGAACATGGACTTCTTGTGCTGGGAGATCTTCTCTACTTCATGCAACAGGTCTCTTATCTCACTGTTGGCCATACTTCCTTTTACAACATACTAGTTCATCAAGTCTTCTTTGGATTGATATACTGCCCCAGGTGTCTTGCTGAATATGTGTTTCTTGTTGCTGAAAACCCTTGTGCTTATTTCACTTTGTGGCATGCTTCCTATACCAACTTCTTCGTTCTTGGTTGTACCTTCCACCATCTCCATGCTCGTTTTCTCTTTAGGTTCTTCTTCTTCAAGGTCAACCACTTGAGAGGGTGGTGTAATTTTCATCTTCTTGGGAATATCTTGCTGGCTACCAGCACCCAGGTCCTCTAAAATGTTCCTCTTATTATAAACACTCAAATTTGGGGCTTTAACAATCAATCTTGGAGAAGCTTTATGTGTCTGGATCTACTGAGGGGCAGAATCTGTTGGTTTTAACCGATCATGCTGCAAAGTGACCTCCATATCTGTACATGTCTCCAGATTAGCCAGTTTGTCAAATCCTTCAACATGCCCGTGCTCATAGGGGCCCAATTTTCTCATCAACCTTCTCTTTGATATGATCTGATGTGGGTCATATTTCCTTCCCTGTAATTGTGTAAACCCAAATTCATTGAATTTGGATTGGATCTGAGGTAAAGAAGATTTTTTTTTAACTAAAAAGCATCCTACTATGAAAGGGAATTTTAAGTTAGATGCCTTGTGTGATTTCAGAAAGTGCTCTGCTTCTGAAATGATCCTTTGTCTGATGAACTCTAAGGTGAAAATTCTAGGAGTCAAAAAGACTGGTAAAATATAAGGTCCTTCTTGATAGCCATACACCCATATCACAGTACATTGTATGAACAACATCCAATCTCCTACTTTGCTCTCTAGATTTGGTTGTAAAAAAAATTTCATTTCTTCCAAAACCCTTGGTAAGTCTGAGCCGAAGATAAGACTGTACACCTTGGACATGATCTTATTGATGAGAGTAAGCATGCTGATCCTTTTGCATTCAGTTGAGATGAAAGCAGTTTCAGGGAATTCGATCTTATTTGATTCCAAGAACATCCTCAGCAGGTGCATGTAGTATCTGAAGTGTCTCAATGAACTGAAATTGACTAGCTGTCGATGCATATTATCAATAATGAATCTGTCAAAACTAATATAGACCGACTGATGAGACTCTGACACAAAAAAGGTTAAAAAGAAACCTAACATGACTTCTACTACGAATTTGTCGTTATCTAACTCTAAAATTTTTCTAAGCAGGGAACAAGCCCACTGGATCTCAATGATCATTACGCTCACATTGATAGGTAACGACGAACTTTCTGAATGGTGTTCAGGTTTGACAATGGTTTGCATAAACTGGGTTTTTACTTCTGAAGAGAATTCTCTGTAAGCTGTGATCATCTTCTCTTCATTGAAGGGCTCTGATGCTATGGAGGAAGAATCTGATACACTGAGGGTATGTCAAAGTGACGGGCTGTCTATTTCACATAAAACCTCTGACCCTACTTTATTCAAAATAATGCTTTCTTCCTATGAGTATTGCTCGACACATCATCTTATGAACTTAGGGAAAGGGAAGACTACTTCTATGACATAAGGGGTAATAGAGGCTTGAGCCGTTCCGAGAAAAGGGATTCATTTCCCAACATCGTCTAACAAATTTGATTTGGACATAGAAATGGGCGAGACTGTTATCTCTATCTCGAAAACATCGGAGTCCCTGTCAATTAGGGCTTCTTCTCTAGAGGTGATGTCTTATTCATTCATAGATAACATAACAAGATTAGCGGCCATTGTGAAAAATACCTGTTGAGTGGCGAAGAAAACACGAATCTGATCCAACTTTGAGATTGAGTTTCGAATTTATGGTTTGCGCCAAATTTTGAACGTTTGAATGCTTCAAAGTATCATAAAATAATGTTGGGGATCCTCCTTTTATATGCGCCTACCGACATTGGGAATTGGAGAAAATAGTTTTAGGTATACCACTTTTTTCCCTGATGTACCTCTAGAGGGGCCACACGTCCATGAACAAAATCATAGTAGTTTTCCCTAGCCCATCTTTGAAAGATTAATCCTTGCGCTACTTCAATCGTCGATATGAGTTTTGGCCATTGATCTGGATCGCTCTAAGATCTACGATCCACCATGCCCCAACAAATTTCAATATCGGGGATTGGAGAAAGCAGTCTTAGGTAAATTGTTTTTCGCCCCGATGTACCTTTAGAGGCGCCATGCTTCCTCGAAAGAAACCATGGTAGTTTTTCCCGGCCCGCCTTTGAGAAATTATCTTCCGCGCTGCTTCATTCCTCGATATGTCTCTCAGTTGTTGATCTGGGATACTTTCAGATCGATGGTCTGCAAAATCCTTCTTTTCGCGCCTCCGCTATATTTTTCCACATGCCACCATATAAGACTTTATCCTCCAAACTATCACAGTTCCATAGAGATGTGTCTTTTCGCTAAATCTATGAAACTCGGATCTTGATCTGAAAATTGTTATGATGATAACATCTCACATGAAGCTACTCTTTATTTACAGTAATGGAAAACATGGGTCCATCCTAACCCCATAATGGTAGTCTTAATTTGATATAATCCTTATTTTCCTTCCATATTGGGAAGTTGTTCCCACACATCTTCCAAAAATAAACCATACCTACCATTATCAACCTCCCAAAACATTTCTTTTTGGATGAGCCCTCTCTTTTTCCAAGAATTATTCCATATAAGAGATCCTGGTATAATACACTCCATTCTAATTACGTCCTGATGGTCCACATCCTGGACATACTGTTCTTTCAATATTTTGGTCCATAGAGCTTTTGGGATTTTAACCCATCTCTACCATAGTTTTGTTGCTAGGGATTGTCCTATGAAATGTGGGTCCTTGATACCAACCCCTTCATGAGATGTTCATCAAGATAGTTTGTCCCATGCTACTAATACCTACTTTTTCTCTTTTCCTATCTTTCTCCATAGGAATGTGTCGAGCTGCAGATATACCATGTGAATCAACATTTAATTGTCAACCCGGGAAGGTAGACTTAGAGGAACCAGCACAGGAAATGCAGGGCTGAAGAGGGGGTTTAAAGAATGCCAAGCTACTCTCTGAACTGCTAAAAGAAACTCACTGAA